>JAXIVJ010001717.1:87500-128988 GCA_036785665.1 Chirona hameri
GTGTCTGTGTGTCTGTGTGTCTGTGTGTATGTGTGTCTGTGTGTCTGTGTATGTGTCTGTGTCTGTGTCTGTGTATGTGTCTGTGTCTGTGCCTGTGCCTGTGTCTGTGTCTGCATCTGTGTATGTATCTGTGTCTGTATCTGTATCTGTATCTGTATCTGTATCTGTATCTGTGTCTGTGTCTGTGTCTGTGTCTGTGTCTGTGTCTGTGTCTGTGTCTGTGTCTGTGTCTGTGTCTGTGTTTGTGTCTGTGTCTGTGTCTGTGTCTGTGTCTGTGTCTGTGTCTGTGTCTGTGTCTGTGTCGGTGTCTGTATATGTGTCTGTGTCTGTGTCTGTGTCTGTGTCTGTGTCTGTGTCTGTGTCTGTGTCTGTATCTGTATCTGTATCTGTATCTGTATCTGTATCTGTATCTGTATCTGTATCTGTATCTGTATCTGTATCTGTATCTGTATCTGTATATGTATCTGTATCTGTATCTGTATCTGTATCTGTATCTGTATCTGTGTCTGTGTCTGTGTCTGTGTCTGTGTCTGTGGCTGTGTCTGTGTCTGTGTCTGTGTCGGTGTCTGTATATGTGTCTGTGTCTGTGTCTGTGTCTGTGTCTGTGTCTGTGTCTGTGTCTGTGTCTGTGTCTGTGTCTGTGTCTGTGTCTGTGTCTGTGTCTGTGTCTGTGTCTGTATCTGTATCTGTATCTGTATCTGTATCTGTATCTGTATCTGTATCTGTATCTGTATCTGTATCTGTATCTGTATCTGTATCTGTATCTGTATCTGTATCTGTATCTGTATCTGTATCTGTATCTGTATCTGTGTCTGTGTCTGTGTCTGTGTCTGTGTCTGTGTCTGTGTCTGCATCTGCGTCTGCGTCTGTGTCTGTGTCTGTGTCTGTGTCTGTGGCTGTGTCTGTGTTTGTGTCTGTGTCTGTGTCTGTGTCTGTGTCTGTGTCTGTGTCTGTGTCTGTGTCTGTGTCTGTGTCTGTGTCTGTGTCTGTGTCTGTGTCTGTATCTGTGTTTGTGTCTGTATCTGTGTCTGTGCCTGTGTCCGTGTCTGTGTATGGGCCTGTGTCTGTGTCTGTGTCTGTATCTGTGTCTGTGTCTGTATCTGTGTCTGTGTCTGTGTCTGTATCTGTATCTGTATCTGTATCTGTATCTGTATCTGTATCTGTGTCTGTATCTGTATCTGTATCTGTATCTGTATCTGTATCTGTATCTGTATCTGTGTCTATGTCTGTGTCTGTGTCTGTGTATGTGTCTGTGTCTGTGTCTGTGTCTGTGTCTGTGTCTGTATCTGTATCTGTGTCTGTATCTGTGTCTGTATCTGTGTCTGTATCTGTATCTGTATCTGTGTCTATGTCTGTGTCTGTGTCTGTGTCTGTGTCTGTGTCTGTGTCTGTGTCTGTATCTGTATCTGTGTCTGTGTCTGTGTCTGTATATGTGTCTGTGTCTGTGTTTGTGTCAATGGCTGTGTCTGTATCTGCGCAGGAGCTGAACATGCTGGACGCCGACTACTGGACCGACGTGCTGGCGCTGAGCGCCATGACGGTGCTGCTCCGGCTGGTCGGCTACTTCGTGCTGCGCTACAAACTGAAGCAGGAGCGGTGATGAGGCGGCAGGCGTCACCCGACAGGCGACAGGCGTCACCCGACGGGCGGCAGGCGTCACCAGATGGGCGGCAGGCGTCACCAGATTGGCGGCACCGAGCCACCGCCCCGCCGCCGCCGCCGCCGCCGCCGCCGCCGCCGCCGCCGCCGCCGCCGCAGCAGCAGCAGCAGCAGCAGCAGCAGCAGCAGCAGCAGTCCCGGCCGTGACGAGCCCAAGGCGAGAAAGCCACGACACAAAAGCTCGCCAGGCGCGATTGCGTGCAACGCAAGGCACGCCATGATTGTGGGACACTGATGATGCGCGAGGGACCTCGTGAGAGACCTGCGTGAGGTGCACCTGTTGCTCGTGTTGCTCGTGAGGAGCGCTCGGTGCTCGGCTGTTTGAAGCTGTAGCGGCGGATCTCTCGGCCCGGCGGCGAGAGATCTCCTCTGCTCAGGCAGTGTTCTGTTTCTCAGTTTCTCAGTGAAGTGTGCGGAAGGGGCGGCAGATCTCACGGAGCGGCCGGAAACAGACACGGAGGAGTAGGCGCCCTCCTCGGCCGACTGGTGGAACACGTGATGGTTGTCAGTCAAGGTGCTGCCCATCCTCAGTGCTGCTGTCGCGCTTTCTCTCTCCATCCCTGATCGTGGCCGGCCACTTGGGACTGCCGGGGGCCGGCGCTGCGGTCTGACAAACCAGCCATTCGGCGCGGGCTCTGCGATCAGAACAGTTGATCAGAGCTCTCCAGTGGTCGCGGTCTGTTGCTCGGGCACCAGTGGTGGTGTTAGTCTCTGACAAAGGGACTGTGGTATGGCGAGAGATGGGGATGTCTGAATTTTCAGGCACACTCCCTGTTTAGCTCACTGTTCCGAGTAATACGAAACTGAGATTATCAGAGAGATTCGTACGACTTTTCTCACGCTGTTTTCTCAGACGTGCGCGCTTGAGTCGCAGTGCTTGCCGCGTGGAACTCGAGCGTGATTTCCAATGGCCGATTCACGGTGTGGCTGCGCGCCATCGCACCTTCAGTAGCGCGGTGGCCGACTTGTGAGGCCGTTCAAACCTGCGGAGAGACCACGTGTGCGGCTGGGCGGATCACTGCGGTGCGGACACGGCCATCTCTCGGACACGCCCATCTCTCCCCCTCTCTCCCTCTCCCTCTCTCTCTCTCGTCACTGTGATATTCCACGCGTGAGATGACTGGGCCCCTGTCCTGTGGAGGGAAGTGTGCGTTTTCCACTGTCCTGACAGTGGGTATCCCTCTCAGAGGCGGCTACGAGTGCTGCGCGGTGGCGATCACTCACCTGTTGTTCCTGTGCAGTGCGTCGTGTAATATATCATTGTTAGGCTGCCCGGCGGGACACATCCTCTTATTGGCGGACGATGCAGTGTTCTATCGACTCTTGTGTTCGAAGATCTGTTTTTGCTGATAAATAGCGGCCATGTCGGCGGATGTTCACGGTCGGCTTTTCCACCCGCTGCCGGGTGTGGCATGCAGAAGCCGCACTTGGCTGGCATCTGGCTGGCATCTGGCTGGCATCTGGCTGGCATCTGGCTGGCTGGCATGACGCTGGCTGGCATCTGGCTGGCTGGCATCTGGCTGGCTGGCATCTGGCTGGCTGGCATGACGCTGGCTGACAGCATCGTATCGTAGAGCTGGTTTGTGATCAGATATCAGCTAGATGGGTCTAGTTTTGTACCAAGTTATATAGCAAGGTACAAATTAAAAAGAACCTGAACCTTTACCGGTTTTAAGTAGCTTATTTTACCATTTTACCACTTACCACATTTCCCTTCGGGATCTTTTGTAGGTGTATGCATATACCCATATTATAATGTGCTATATTTCATTTTGCGCACATCGTTCTTCGTGACGATGCTGATGCTTAAAATGTGAAGACGTTTTATGCATTTGTGTCTGTGCGCCTGTATTTCGAGGCACCTACTCTGCATATGTTATATGTTTATCGTCCAGTTATAAGATGTGTATCCCATAGCCACAGTCCCGCGATTCCAAAGGTAGCACCAAATACGGATGGTCGACGATCGTCGTGTATACCGTCGTCAAATAAATACGAGATCTGGTCGCGAAGGCTGCTCCCAATCGCACGATACCAAGATACGGGGTGTAAAATGACCGAAGGAGTCGTCGCGCCATAAAACGCCACTAAACAAACAACAAACAAACAAACAAGGATACCAAGAGACTGTCTGTTTCAGGTGAATGGCGGGCCACAGCTCTCCGGGAGCAGTGTGGTCATTTGTTATGGTACGTCCAGGCCATGTTTTAATTGGCTGTCAGGTGCTGATTTTTTCCCGGACCGGCCTATAGCCATTTTCCGGGTGGGGAAAATTGCATCTGGCAATTTGCCAGGAAACGAATTACGTTAACCGGTTTAAATGAACCCGGAGCAAGCAAGGAAGTAGGGTATCTATTTTACGTTAATTGAATTGTTCAAAGTAAATATAAAGTCTATCTTACGTTAAGTATTTCGTTCGAAGTCAAAATTAAATAAAACAAGAGACACACATACATACACATTTTATTCCATACACACACAGACACACACACACACACACACACACACACACACACACACACATTTGAACATACACTTGTGAAACGGTGTCAGTGTTGATGGAGCCGGGGCGCCATCATTGCAGCAACGGGAGGCTGTTGCCAGTCCCCTGGCTCCGGCGTCCCGGCGAGACCTGGTTGTGGGATGTATTTTGCTGAGAGAAAACTCCTAAATAATACAACAAAAAACAGCGTCTATCTCAAAGGGGAAAAATCTGCGCAGAAAGTCAAAATTGCGCTAGGCAAAAAAATAATTATACTTCATTAAATAATCGTGTTTGGTAAAGAAAATCGCAGAGGAGGCCAATCAATTCTGGATAATTATCACCTAACAGCGTTTGAAGATTCAATGTGATGCGATTCTGTGGCGTGTATTCAATTATTTTCTGACGTTTGTCATTGTGTACTGGGCAAGTAATTAGTAAATGTTTAATTGTGTAGCGCGGATAACCTGGGCAATGTTGGCAATTTGGTGGCGGAAGATTGTCTATAATATAATGAGTAATTTTTGTATGACCGAGGCGGAGGCGTGCCAATACTATTTCTTTTTCTAGACAATTCTGATGACTGGATATAAAATGTTGGATTTTTGGTTTTATTGGATGTAGGTGGAAATGCGGAGCAGCGTCCCACTCTCGCTGGCGCAATATGCTAAGTTGTGAATTTATATAATTTAAAACGTCTGATACTGGGCTTGGTAAATGGTTTTCTGATGGTAATTCTAGGCTCAATTTCGCTAGTCTGTCGGCTTCCTCGTTTCCCGGGATCCCAGCGCGGGATTCAGAGGAATTTGATGCTGCTTTTTTTGCTGTTTAAATACTTGATTAGCGGTCTAATTTTGAATACTATCGGTGTTCTACAGTCACTAATTGATGAAATGGCAGATAGCGAGGCGGACGAGTCTGTGCAAATGATTACTTCTTTTAAGTTTTTCCTTTCTAATATGTATTAATGCTAACAAAATCGATGATAATTCCGCTGTATGTATGCTATTTGTGTCTGGAAGTCGGAAGTTATTGTTTGCTGTGTTTGAATAGTATGCACCACCGGTTCGGCCGTCTCGCCGTGAACCGTCTGTGTATATGTATGTGTATGTGTTGTGTTGTGCTTTGTGTTCGTCGAAGAGTGTGTGTGTCTCTGCCGCGGTGACTGTGTTTTTGTTGTGTGTGAAGAGGCGGTATGTGTCTGGTGTTGTGTCGAGCCAGTGAGGTGCGAGTGGTGGCGTTGGCATTGTGGTGATGTGAGCGATGTTGAATAGTGTGAGTGTTTGTCTGATTCTGTGACTGATGAGTGGGTGTCGTTTTTGTAGTAGTGTTTGTCGTCTTGTGGGTGCGGGGTGATTTAAGATGTGAAATGTTGGGCGTGTGGGATGTGAACTTGCTCTGGCGTAGTATCTGAGTAATGTGTATTTGCGTCGGCAGCAGAGTGTGGGAATGTTTGTGTCGATGTGTAAGTTTGTGGTGTTGGTGGTGCGACAGGCCCCAGTCACGATCCGCAAGGCAGCGTTCTGGACAGTTTGCATTTTTGTTTTGGAACATATATCATCAAATAAGAATGCATTATAATCCAGGATTGGGCGTATCAGGGAAGTATATAACTGGAGGAGAGTGGGGGGGGGGGGGGGATAGCCATCAGCACGCGAAAAAGACCAGGGTAGAGTTAAATTGGGACCTAACTTTTTACTTTAACTTGCCACACACGACAGAAAGTGTTGGCAACTGCAAATTAAACTAGAAAAAGTGAAGGGGACCTAATCCGTGGAGGAGACATATTGCCAATACAAAATAAATATAATATGTCTACCTACTTAAAAATAGCTAAGAGTCTACCTATCTAAGGGTCTAATAACCCTGCCACAAGCACGTGGACAGGGTTCCGCACCCGGAAGCGGAGAAGGCTGGCAACAATAACACCCGAATTATTGAAGAACCTTTCGGATGCACAAACGCCGCCTGGACCGGGTAGTGCCGGTCCCAGGCGGCGTGGGCGTCGCCGCACCCGGTGCAGCGCCTCGCTGCGGCGGTGCAGCCGTCGGTTTCATGCTGGCTCGCACACCGACCACAGGTGTGGTGGTGTGCCTGGCAGGCCTGTGTGGTAGACCAGAAATTTACCACCGTTTATATGGTCTGCAGAGCTGTCAGTTGCTGGGATATTGTTTATGACGCGTGTTACTGCCGACCCCATGTACCTGTCAGTTGCTGGGATATTGTTTATGACGCGTTTATGACGCGTGTTACTGCGAGCCCAGGCATCTCCGAAGCAAGACAACCGATATTTGGATCTCAAACAGCATTCAACGAATCAACTTCCGCGGAAATGTTGCCGAAGAGAATATGTTGTGTTGAGCAGTGGACACACGTATCCATGGACCCATGGCACGTATTCCGGATCCAAGAAACATAAAAAACACCAATAACCGATGTAAGATCCCAACTGATCTCACAACAAAATGGAACAGTGAATTTTGGATATCAGTGGGTCTCTCGCTAAAATGTAGCAACACGTCAAATCAAAGAGGATCCCGCTAGAGCAGTAGTTTTCAACGATAAGGGTATGGTTACCCCCTTTTGATGACCAGAATGACTCGTTACCCCTTCCCCGTTGCGCAGACCGCAGTTCTCGGCTTCAGGCTATGCGGTACAGCATTACTTTAGGCGTTTACTACTAGCGCCATCTAGCGACTGGAATATAAGTAGGGGAAAGTCTAATAAGAGTACGCACTTGGTGCATAACTTAACGCTAACTTACGCTGTCTAGTACTGACTGGCAGCATCATCAGTTTCGCGACATGAAGTCCAATCAATTATATCTCATCGGCCATGATTAGAATGACGAACCGATATGTTTAAGTAGGTATGGCCACCGGCACTTTTCGAAAACCTTGCATTTGCGTACCTACTCTTGCCCGACAGGGTGGGTACAAGTACTCACTCACTGCGGGAAAGAGTACGCACTCCTCGGCACATCTAACTTTGCGTATATAATAGGAAAACATAGCTGCCGTGTGTTTCAGTGACAGGAATCTTTGCAATGAACTGTAAATATAAACAAACTCTCATTCTTACACGTTTATATAAGCCCAGGCATGAATTTAAGGCTATGTGGGCACTTGCATACCCCACATCGCTTTAGTGCCGACATTTCTCGAAAATAAGGTGGGACCATGAACTGCGAAGTTTCATATTTTAGCGGTCAGACTCCGTAGACACTGTTCCCATATAATAACTGAATCCAGACTTAACATTATTAACAAAAACATTCAAGAGGAAGGCAGAAAAAGACAAGTAACCGAAATACAAACCAAGAGTCCAGTCTTACTACAGTCCACATGCCGTACTTACGCATTCACGGACAGGCACGTAGCCAGGAATATGTCCGGGGGGGGGGGGCGCCTCGAAAGGACCCCTTCCCAAGCGTTGAAAGGGCCAAACAAAACGAATGAAAAGGCACGTTACAAGGATGGAGAATGCAGTATGACAGGTGACAGGCCCATTTAATCATCATGTGAGAAATATATACATCGTATAATAATAATACGATTTATGTCACTTGCATATCGAAATATGTATCTAACACGTGTGCCATGGTAATGCAGTGTCCGGTCGGTTTTGATGTTTTAATAGACGATAAATGCTCCCAATGTACGCATATGAGTGATATTCCACGAAAACAGGACATTTAAGCTCTAATATATGACGGAAATGCAATAAATACGAAGCATCGCCAGGCCGTCCTCGTGACTGGCGACGCCAGTCCCGAGCGCGGCGCGGCTGGCCGACCGTGTCTGCCGCGGCGCCGGCCATCGGCCGAGTGGCGCTCGTAACTGGTCGGCCTGGTTGCGCGGCCGAGGCTGGCGATGCTCATTGCTAATATTTATTTAATTTAATTTAGACCGTACTAACCTTGGAACAAATTACACGAATTTGGAATCAGCTATACCAACTTCGAATATTTTTAGGCCTAAGACCTGGAACTCTTAAATCGCGCCGCGGAGTGGCGCGAACATTTTGAGTCTTATGCCCTGGATATGCATTCTCATCAATGCGTCGCATTGTGTATGGTGCGGACCTCTAAACATGCTATATTGTGCGTTTAAAAGTGCGGTAAAAAAGTGTTAAAGTGAACTATATTGCCCAATTATATAGGAAAGTAGCAACATAACACATACATGCGCCGATAAACGGACCGATTTTTTTCTAACCCTCATATAATTGAATTTGTAGTTAAATTGCGCCGCAGAGCTGGGCGATAATTTTAAGTGGTGTGGACCGTTATGGTGCGGACCTCTATGTTATTGTGCGTGCATGCGTGCGACATGTTATTGTGCGTTTACAAGTGCGGAAAAAAGTGTTAAAACGAATTATTTGGCCAATCATATAGGAAAGTAGCAACATCACATAAATGCGCCGAGAAACGGCAAAATTTTTAACCCGCGTATAATATAATTTGTAGTTAAATTGCGCCGCGGAGCGGCGCGAAAATTTGGAGTTTGCTTCCCTGGACAACTGCATTCTAACTGTTGAAAGGACCAGGGTCCCTTCAAATCGTCTAGGGGCCCTCCGACATTTTCAACGCCCTTCCGACTTGTTCAGGGACTCATCTGGGATCCGCGAAAGGACATGCTGTGGAGTTGGTGATATATATTAAATACAAAGAGGACTTACTCCACAACAAATATTATAATAGGAGCTTTCGGGTATGTTGTAACACCCTTCGTTAGCGATTAAGAGGCATTCGGTAACAGATCATTGCTCGTCTTAAAGACGACCAATCATAGGTGTCGATTTATATACTTTGGGGGTCCCACGCTCCCCCCCCCATGTTGAGTTCGTCCCCCCCCCCAATGGTGCTCTCGCCCCCCCCCCCCCCAATGACGTGCTCTCGGCCCTCCAATACCTTCCGCCCTTAGATTACTTGATATATAGGTACAGGCATAGGTGTCGATTTATATACTTTTGAAGTGGCCCTTGACCCCCCCCCCAATGTTGAGTTCGGCCCACCAAAGGTGCTCTCGGCCTCCACAACGTTTTCTGGACACTGGCGTATCCAAAGAGCCCGAAGAGCCAGCCTCCCAAATCGCCTGCAGTCGGCCAAAACATGGCGCATTTCCTAAGTTAAATGCAAATCTACACAATTTTTACGAGGGGAAGTTTGTATTAAATCACCTATTCATGCATGAAAAAGCGAAATCCGAAGATTAAAAAAAGGAATTGTGCGACTGGGCTTTGGCCTCTCCAAAGCAGCTTCTTTGTTGTTCACTGGCATAACGAAAACGATTATTCACGCCGAAGCGTAGACCCTTTGCCAACCCTGGGAGGGCCCCATGCCGACCTGAAATGGCCGTTTACCACTTTGAGAGGACCCTTAATCGATCTAAAAGGGTACTTTTCCGGCCTGAGAGCTTTAACCCGCCATTGGCTGGGGGGGGGGGCGTTTTTCGCCCCCCCCCCTCCCCGACGATCTTTCGCAATAGCTCAAACACCAATAGATCGAATAGAATCGTAATCGACACCTATGACTGCTGTCGTTGGAACAAAACAAGATTATTTTCTTTCAAATATTGCTTATTTTACCGGAAATATGCCATACGTGAGGTGTTTTTTATTAGCATAAAAGAGATGACTGGCTCTGCCTCAGCCGGTCCTGCAGAAAATTCGCGGTGGCATCACCGCGCACTTTGGAATGTCCTAACGTGCAGAAGAGGTCATTTCCAGAAAAATGTGGCTACCGTGGGACTTCTACCACCTTTATAAGTACGTTGTACTATGTAACTCAATTATTCTGGGAAAACCCGTATAATCCCTTTAAGGAGTTCATGATAGGTATTTTCCCTCCACTATTGGAAAGCGGCACATCTGGCGCTTTTGCATCAATCTGTTCAACGTTGTTGAGTGGGCACTTCTAAACAAATCGCCGACACTAAATAGGTCGCCGTCGATGTGCATCGATGAGCTACCGATTTAATTGCCAGTTTGTGTATTGGTTGTTAATTTTTGGCAAAGAATGATTATTTTTTATGATAATATAAAGCATAGTGTTATATACAACCAGAGACAAAACTATACACAACTCCTAATGCTGAAAATAAATGAAACAATTTTCACAAATTGACAAATTTATTTTCAATAAAAAAAAACACTAACTAGGCCGCCGATATATGCATCAGTTAACTGCTAATTTGGTTACCTTTTTTATTCAATGGCTGTTAATTGTAGAGAATCGTCGGGCATATAATCACAATAAGCAGAACGCAAAATATATTTTCCACTCCATTGCGTTAAAAAGCAATACGGGAAAAGCCCGCAGTTTGATGAGGACCAAAAGTACTTGCAAGTACCTGTCGTTAAAAGTGTGGAACGCTTATAACTATAACTTGAAATATCTTTCTGTAGGAAAGTTGTATGCAAAATGGGATTACGGAGCGGGTGCGAAGCGCCCGTGAGGTTTCTCGTCAACTTACTAGACAAATTTGCATTTGACCAGGCCCGACCCAGCCCGACCCGGCCCGACCCGGCCCGACCCGGCCCGACCCGGCCCGACCCGGCCCGACCCGGCCCGACCCAGCCATACAGACGCTTTTCGGAAGCTAATACTTTGCAATCACTGCTCCGATTGAGATCGGGTTTTCACCATTGGATAGGACCATCAAATCAATTTTGATTGTGTGATGGTGCGTTCTGATAGGGGTGGTACTACAGCGCGTGGCACCCGCAGACGTCGAAATGGAACACAAATCATTCTTGATCAGAAATGGCTTGATTTATCTAAACAATTTTATTTGTATACGCTGAAGCATGCAGCGCTCAGGACGTGCTCCCTTTTGGCGGATTCGAGAAAGGAGATCATGTACAATTTAATAAAACTTAATTTTTATGTTGGCATGGATGAAGGCCTGACAATTTGTATGGAGGACTAACAGGACTAACTGGACTATGTGTTACTACCACGTGTGCTCCCGTACCGTTTCATATTTAAAACCTGTTTTAGCTTTACCAGTGCGCCCCGCTCGGTCATCGGCCAAAAAGGCCTTTTTCTGGTTAATTTACAATGTATTTTAGTCTCGTCTGTGAATTTCAAGTAATAACTCCATTTTTGTGGGAAAAGGAAACTATTTCCCTTTAAGAAATGGATCGTCGAAACTTTTCAAAACATCTAAAAAAAGTTTTAAAAAGTTTCGCACAATAATCCTTGGTGAACACGGCTATTATTCAGTACTTGTGATTATGTTGTGTGCATTACTTGCTGCGTTGTGTGTCTTGTATGATATTTGAACATATACAATGCTAGATTTCAGTTGGACGCCCGTCAATACATGCTTCGGAAGATTAGCAACTTCGAAGTGCTTGTAAAATATGTTACACGTTCGCGATATTTTGTGTCTTCTAGTTTTCTCAGGGGAATTGCCCTCAGTCACCTGATGAAGGTTTGTGCCGAAATATAGTAACACTTTTTCTACTATTTGTTGACTATTTTCCTAATTTTGAGACTCAAGTCATTTGTATTGTTATTTCTTAATTATGCAAAGTCTCAAACAAGGGTTAAATTCAATTGATGAAAGTATCTATCTCATTAAAAATTGCTCGGTCATTCCTAAAATTGTCGGTAAATTGTATTCAAGCAAGGGATATATTTTCAGTGTAATGACATAAACTCGATTGCAAATGTTTTGTTCCTTGTTAAAATAAATCTCACATAGCTCAACAAACAATATGCCATCATATCGTATCTAATTCGGCTTTTCAATTATCAATACACTCGGTATTAGTGTGCGCGATTTTATTATAAATAGGAAAATAACCAGTAACGTCATAATACATTACATTTAGTCCGAATGGATTTTATTCCGAAAATGTCGCCTTTGCGGCTTATTCGCCGATCATTATTGTTCCTTTGCCGTGTCTTGTTAACTGTTTTCTTTGCCCCCATTTTGTCTCTCGAGTTATATTTTTACCTTTCCACCTCTCTCTTCCCCAGGGCCTCCAGTATAGTCGACTTTCCTACATGGATAGTCGCAGCCAGCCCCGTCACTCCCAGCCCCCGTCTTTCACCTCGACGTAAAGAAGGTACGATCTGTGTGTTCACTCCCAGCCCACGTCTTTCACCTCGACGTAAAGAAGGTACGATCTGTGTGTTCACTCCCAGCCCCCGTCTTTCACCTCGACGTAAAGAAGGTACGATCTGTGTGTTCACTCCCAGCCCCCGTCTTTCACCTCGACGTAAAGAAGGTACGATCTGTGTGTTCGGCGGGAGGTGAAGCAGCTGCTCGACCGCCTTTCTGATCGCAAAGTCGGTCTGCTCGAGGCCCTTCTCAATCCTGCCTACCCTTCCTACCGGTGATGGGAAACATCACCGGCTGTGCAGCAGATTGGGCAACAACTCTGCTTTCAATATTGCTACTCGTTGCTGCGGCTGCGGATGTGTAGGGTGTGAGGCGTGCTGTCGGGCGTGCTCGAGCTGGATGCTCAGCACTAAGTAATGTCGAGCCGTACCCTGCACCGCGACCCCGCGGGACCTGGCGGCATTGTTTGGCCCGATTACCTTCATCATTGCTGAGTCCCGGCCGAGTTCGTACCGTACCAACTCATCCTCCATGACGCTGCAGTGGATCCGACCGTTGTGATTGGCCGTCAATAAGGCACACTTGGCTTAACCCGGCATTGACTGGCGTCTCAGCAGAACGCCATTGACGGGGGGGGGGGGGGGGGTAAACGCCCCCTAGTTATCTTCTGAACCAATGATCGCAGCGAGACGCGCAAGGCGGCATTCGAAAACCCTCAATGAGACACATATAATGCATACTCGAAAGTTTCACATTGAGGTCACATGTCAGGTCACGGGGTCAGATCAAGGGTCAAAATCGAGGTATGTGAGTGTATGATACGGCCATACTGTACATCCAAAGCCTTCGATTGCGACCATGATCACCCAGAGTGCTCTCAAGGGTATAATACACATCCCACATGGGCTAAAGTGAGATTGTTGGCAAATGTCAAGGTCAATGTTTGTCCGCCTCTGCAGCTCAGTTGGGAGAGCGCCGGACTTCTGACCTCACCCGGTAGTGGCAGCCGGGGTTCGAGTCGCTTCGGCGCTCGCTGTTTGCCCCTGACTGGGATGGCCTGTGACCGGTGGCAGCGGTCGCACTGAAGGTCAGTTGACGTCAGAGGGCGGGGCGGACCGTGTCCAGGTATGTCGGGCACGTCAAACTTTTGCTTCTAAATTCTGCCGGACGCTAGGAATTGTTTGATCGGGTGGTGGGGGTCAGAGCCTGCGCAACAAGCTATGCTTAGCGCGAGGCCTGACCTCGGAAATCCATCCATTCACAAATATTCGGACGAATTTTTTTGTTTTTTAAATATTTAAAAAAAATGTTAGGTCACAAAGGTCACTATGTGCAAAATGTCTACGAAACTCATGCTGCTGGGTTATTTTACACGTATCATTCGATAGTGATAGTCATTTTACCACCAGCGGCCTCTTGCACCAAAATGCACCTAGGTATATATTTTTTTTTAACCTAGATTCTCTTGCACCATTGCGCGACGAAAAAAAATACCGTGAAAATTTACCTAGAAATTCTACCTAGCGAACCCCGATTCGATGCCCGCTTTTATGCCCGCTCGGTAATTATGACACTGAAATGTTGTTTGGAATGCAAACCGGGTAGCTGGCGTGTGCGGTGCCGGTCACGGGTAAACAAGGTAAAATTTACTACCAACCGAATTTGACGGGGCCCAATTTTGTTACACTTTTTCATTGAAGCTACTTTTTTTTAGAGAGTTTCATTACATTCTCATCGAAGCTACATTTCTACACATTTCAATTACTACATTTCCATTTTTATTGATTGCAAATGTTTATATCTGCTAATGCGAAAATTCGCTAAAAAACTGGTAAGCAGTTCAGCAGGTATTGCAACGTTATTTAACCGGTTCTTCTTTTGCAGTTATGCCAGGCTTATTGCTATACCCAAGTGCCGATCTACCCACCTCGGCACCAAGCTAATCGTACCCTCATGGTATAAGACACTTGTTGATTTAATGTCAAAACAGGTTTAACATTTACAATAGAACAGACGACTATATTCTGCCTTCCAACATCCCTCCAGACGACATATCCAATATATCCATGTAATTACCTATATTGATTGCCTTCCATTATCTACCTCCATTTCTCCTTCCTTCCACCCAAGGGCGGATCCATAATGGGTGGTTTGTGTCAGTTGGAGGGGGGGGGGGGGAAGGAATCCCCAAAAGTATCACACAATTCTGAAAACTCATGGGATTCCGCTTGCTTGTGCACCGATAACTAATTTAAAACAAACTTTCCTTAGTAAAAGTTGCTTATATTTTATATTATCTCAGGAAATGTGTCAAATTTGCGCCGATTTCAGGAGGATTGGGGGGCCATGTCCCCGTGCTCACTCAAATACCTCGATTTTGACCTTTCACCTGACCGTGACCTGACATTTGACCTAACTGTGAACATTTCGAGTATGCTTTAGACGTGTTTCATTGAGAGCTTTCGAATGCACCTTGCGCGTCTCGCTGCGATCATTGGGTTCAGAAGACCCCCCACCCCCCCCCCCCAGTCAATGGCGTTCGGCTGAGACCCTGGAGTTAAGGGCGGGTTAAACTTAGCATGGCACACTATAACCTACCACACAGTATGAAGGGGGTGCACGACGTACGATGTCAAGCTCGGTCAAGCGTGTGACCTAGCTTGTGTTCAAGCTCGATCATTCCTATAATTTTCGGTAAATTGTGTTCAAGCAAGGGATATATTTTCAGTGTAACTATGAGTGCCGAAATATAGATAACTTTTTTCGACTATTTTTCTTCTATTTTCCGAATATTGAGACTCAAGTCGTTTGTATTGAGATAGATACTTACTAAATACTGCTGCTTAAAAGCATGGAGAGCTTTTAACTTCTAAAGTTAAATAACTTCAGTTAGGGACATGTATATGCTGTTTATTCACATGATATGTGAATGGATTGGCAATTGGCATACACGTTGATCTCTTCATCCAATTTCAATTTCCAAGTGATACCTAACTTCTATTTTGTACATGAAATGTCCCCTTTTCCCTTCAGCGTACAATAGCCGGTAAGGTAACTGGGTCTAAACACCCAGCGTCCACTCAGTGCAGTGTGCACATTAAACGGCGTGATTAGGGGTAGTCAAGTGAATTTGGTAGCACATCACTCATGTGTGAGGGACTTACCTACACGGCCGAACTGAAAGGTCTGAGCCAGGTTTGAAGTGTTTGAGACGTAATCCCTGATGATTGTTGGGGTTTACGGACGCTGCAACCGTGAAGGCTATGTGGCGCCCATTACTTCTAAATGAGACTATCATCAGACTGCACAGATCAGGGGTTTACGGACGCCACAACCGTGAAGACTATGTGGCGCCCATAACTTCTAAATGAGACTATCATCAGACTGCACAGATCAGGGGTTTACGGACGCCACAACCGTGAAGACTATGTGGCGCCCATAACTTCTAAATGAGACTATCATCAGACTGCACAGATCAGGGGTTTACGGACGCCACAACCGTGAAGACTATGTGGCGCCCATAACTTCTAAATGAGACTATCATCAGACTGCACAGATCAGGGGTTTACGGACGCCGCAACCGTGAAGACTATGTGGCGCCCATAACTTCTAAATGAGACTATCATCAGACTGCACAGATCAGGGGTTTACGGACGCCGCAACCGTGAAGACTATGTGGCGCCCATAACTTCTAAATGAGAATATCATCAGACTGCACAGATCAGGGGTTTACGGACGCCGCAACCGTGAAGACTATGTGGCGCCCATAACTTCTAAATGAGACTATCATCAGACTGCACAGATCAGGGGTTTACGGACGCCGCAACCGTGAAGACTATGTGGCGCCCATAACTTCTAAATGAGACTATCATCAGACTGCACAGATCAGGGGTTTACGGACGCCGCAACCGTGAAGACTATGTGGCGCCCATAACTTCTAAATGAGACTATCATCAGACTGCACAGATCAGGGGTTTACGGACGCCGCAACCGTGAAGGCTATGTGGCGCCCATAACTTCTAAATGAGACTATCATCAGACTGCACAGATCAGGGGTTTACGGACGCCGCAACCGTGAAGGCTATGTGGCGCCCATTACTTCTAAATGAGACTATCATCAGACTGCACAGATCAGGGGTTTACGGACGCCGCAACCGTGAAGACTATGTGGCGCCCATAACTTCTAAATGAGACTATCATCAGACTGCACAGATCAGGGGTTTACGGACGCCGCAACCGTGAAGGCTATGTGGCGCCCATAACTTCTAAATGAGACTATCATCAGACTGCACAGATCAGGGGTTTACGGACGCCGCAACCGTGAAGGCTATGTGGCGCCCATTACTTCTAAATGAGACTATCATCAGACTGCACAGATCAGGGGTTTACGGACGCCGCAACCGTGAAGACTATGTGGCGCCCATAACTTCTAAATGAGACTATCATCAGACTGCACAGATCAGGGGTTTACGGACGCCGCAACCGTGAAGGCTATGTGGCGCCCATAACTTCTAAATGAGACTATCATCAGACTGCACAGATCAGGGGTTTACGGACGCCGCAACCGTGAAGACTATGTGGCGCCCATAACTTCTAAATGAGACTATCATCAGACTGCACAGATCAGGGGTTTACGGACGCCGCAACCGTGAAGGCCATGTGGCGCCCATAACTTCTAAATGAGACTATCATCAGACTGCACAGATCAGGGGTTTACGGACGCTGCAACCGTGAAGGCTATGTGGCGCCCATAACTTCTAAATGAGACTATCATCAGACTGCACAGATCAGGGGTTTACGGACGCCGCAACCGTGAAGGCTATGTGGCGCCCATAACTTCTAAATGAGACTATCATCAGACTGCACAGATCAGGGGTTTACGGACGCTGCAACCGTGAAGGCTATGTGGCGCCCATAACTTCTAAATGAGACTATCATCAGACTGCACAGATCAGGGGTTTACGGACGCCGCAACCGTGAAGGCTATGTGGCGCCCATAACTTCTAAATGAGACTATCATCAGACTGCACAGATCAGGGGTTTACGGACGCTGCAACCGTGAAGGCTATGTGGCGCCCATAACTTCTAAATGAGACTATCATCAGACTGCACAGATCAGGGGTTTACGGACGCCGCAACCGTGAAGGCTATGTGGCGCCCATTACTTCTAAATGAGACTATCATCAGACTGCACAGATCAGGGGTTTACGGACGCCGCAACCGTGAAGGCTATGTGGCGCCCATAACTTCTAAATGAGACTATCATCAGACTGCACAGATCAGGGGTTTACGGACGCTGTAACCGTGAAGGCTATGTGGCGCCCATAACTTCTAAATGAGACTATCATCAGACTGCACAGATCAGGGGTTTACGGACGCCGCAACCGTGAAGGCTATGTGGCGCCCATTACTTCTAAATGAGACTATCATCAGACTGCACAGATCAGGGGTTTACGGACGCCGCAACCGTGAAGGCTATGTGGCGCCCATTACTTCTAAATGAGACTATCATCAGACTGCACAGATCAGGGGTTTACGGACGCCGCAACCGTGAAGGCTATGTGGCGCCCATAACTTCTAAATGAGACTATCATCAGACTGCACAGATCAGGGACTTATGGACGCCGCAACCGTGAAGGCTATGTGGCGCCCATAACTTCTAAATGAGACTATCATCAGACTGCACAGATCAGGGGTTTACGGACGCCGCAACCGTGAAGGCTATGTGGCGCCCATAACTTCTAAATGAGACTATCATCAGACTGCACAGATCAGGGGTTTACGGACGCCGCAACCGTGAAGGCTATGTGGCGCCCATAACTTCTAAATGAGACTATCATCAGACTGCACAGATCAGGGGTTTACGGACGCCGCAACCGTGAAGGCTATGTGGCGCCCATAACTTCTAAATGGGACTATCATCAGACTGCATGGACCACGACCTGATAGTGCTGCGGTCAAGGTCAGCCATGGGACAGCGGCGTTTTTACAGCCGTGCTCCGCGCGACTTCAACGGGCTCCCGCCTGACCTGACGCGCCTCCCGGTGCACCTGTTTGCGGGACGCCTAAAGCGCCATCTGCGCGGCGGCGGATGAGTTACGTGATCGGTCGGCCACTGTGGTGTGTGTGTGTGTGTGTGTGTGTGTGTGTGTGTGTGTGTGTGTGTGTGTGTGTGTGTGTGTGTGTGTGTGTGTGTGTGTGTGTGTGTGTGTGTGTGTGTGTGTGTATGTGTGTGTATGTCTGTGTGTGTGTGTGTGTGTGTGTGTGTGTGTGTGTGTGTGTGTGTGTGTGTGTGTGTGTGTGTGTGTGTGTGTGTGTGTGTGTGTGTGTGTGTGTGTGTGTGTGTGTGTGTGTGTGTGTGTGTGTGTGTGTGTGTGTGTGTGTGTGTGTGTGTGTGTGTGTGTGTGTGTGTGTGTGTGTGTGTGTGTGTGTGTGTGTGTGTGTGTGTGTGTGTGTGTGTGTGTGTGTGTGTGTGTGTGTGTGTGTGTGTGTGTGTGTGTGTGTGTGTGTGTGTGTGTGTGTGTGTGTGTGTGTGTGTGTGTGTGTGTGTGTGTGTGTGTGTGTGTGTGTGTGTGTGTGTGTGTGTGTGTGTGTGTGTGTGTGTGTGTGTGTGTGTGTGTGTGTGTGTGTGTGTGTGTGTGTGTGTGTGTGTGTGTGTGTGTGTGTGTGTGTGTGTGTGTGTGTGTGTGTGTGTGTGTGTGTGTGTGTGTGTGTGTGTGTGTGTGTGTGTGTGTGTGTGTGTGTGTGTGTGTGTGTGTGTGTGTGTGTGTGTGTGTGTGTGTGTGTGTGTGTGTGTGTGTGTGTGTGTGTGTGTGTGTGTGTGTGTGTGTGTGTGTGTGTGTGTGTGTGTGTGTGTGTGTGTGTGTGTGTGTGTGTGTGTGTGTGTGTGTGTGTGTGTGTGTGTGTGTGTGTGTGTGTGTGTGTGTGTGTGTGTGTGTGTGTGTGTGTGTGTGTGTGTGTGTGTGTGTGTGTGTGTGTGTGTGTGTGTGTGTGTGTGTGTGTGTGTGTGTGTGTGTGTGTGTGTGTGTGTGTGTGTGTGTGTGTGTGTGTGTGTGTGTGTGTGTGTGTGTGTGTGTGTGTGTGTGTGTGTGTGTGTGTGTGTGTGTGTGTGTATGTCTGTGTATGTCTGTGTGTGCGTGTGTGTGCGTGTTTGCGTTTTTTCACTTCCCATGTCCGCCGTTTTAGCCTCTGACGAGGGGCCGTAATCCGTTTTAGCCTCTGACGAGGGGCCGTAATAGCCATGAGCTTATCGTGGATGGCCTTAATATATGTCTATGTCTATGTCTATGTGCACAGATCAGGGGTTTACGGACGCCACAACCGTGAAGACTATGTGGCGCCCATAACTTCTAAATGAGACTATCATCAGACTGCACAGATCAGGGGTTTACGGACGCCGCAACTGTGAAGGCTATGTGGCGCACATAACTTCTAAATGAGACTATCATCAGACTGCACAGATCAGGGGTTTACGGACGCCGCAACCGTGAAGGCTATGTGGCGCCCATAACTTCTAAATAAGACTATCATCAGACTGCACAGATCAGGGGTTTACGGACGCAGCAACCGTGAAGACTATGTGGCGCCCATAAATTATAAATGAGACTATCATCAGACTGCACAGATCAGGGGTTTACGGACGCCGCAACCGTGAAGGCTATGTGGAGCCCACAACTTCTAAATGAGACTATCATCAGACTGCACAGATCAGGGGTTTACGGACGCCGCAACCGTGAAGGCTATGTGGCGCCCATAACTTCTAAATAAGACTATCATCAGACTGCACAGATCAGGGGTTTACGGACGCAGCAACCGTGAAGACTATGTGGCGCCCATAAATTATAAATGAGACTATCATCAGGCTGCACAGATCAGGGGTTTACGGACGCCGCAACCGTGAAGGCTATGTGGAGCCCATAACTTCTAAATGAGACTATCATCAGACTGCACAGATCAGGGGTTTACGGACGCCGCAACCGTGAAGGCTATGTGGCGCCCATAACTTCTAAATGAGACTATCATCAGACTGCACAGATCAGCCGAACAATATACAATGCAATGCCCTTAAAGGCAACTGTTCACCTTGACAATGGGGTTTGAGTTGAGATAGCCAAGCTGTACTCCATGCTCGAAAATTGACTTGAGAAGCTTTCACATCTTCATAGAGACCCTTTAATTAATTCAAATTGGCTTACCGGAGTCTTCGTGTCAGCATTCCTGAAATAGTTAGCCGCCCATCTGCTCAGCTGGTCCCGGCCGACCGGACCTCCTCAGCAGCGGTCAACAGTTGCCATCGGCCGCGGCCGAGCGGTTCTGGACCTCCTCAGCAGCAGTCAACAGTTGCCAGCGGCCGCGGCGGACCGGTTCTGGACACCCTCAGCAGCGGTCAACAGTTGCCATCGGCCGCGGCGGACCGGTTCTGGACACCGCTCCAGCCCGCAATCATCTCTCGAGACGGCCCAGAATGGCCACTTAAGTGGTGTTTCTCCGCCAGAGCGGTAAGTCAGCGCCGAGCCGGTCTATTCCGGTCCTCTGCTGGATGTGACCAGTCTGGGTGACTACGACTCCGACTCCGACTCTGGGACGGTCGTCAAAAGAGTGTGGAGTGGATCGGGGTATTCGAACGGGTGCATGTCCATTGTCCCATCCATTGGATTCATATATAACTGTATTATACAATTGAACAACGAATGATATTCGGATGAGGTCAAATTTCAACCTGAATATTAGATAATCAACAGTTAAGTGATTACAATACTTTAACTTATTAATGGGGATTGATCCAGTTCAAATTCTAGTCGTATTTGTCGGGAGCACAGAGACTGTACGGCGTGACACACTGTACCCACATCGACCGGGCGATGGTGGCGGTGGCGGCGACAGTGCAGCGGCGTGCTGCGTCACCGTACCCAGGGACCCGGACCCAGACCCGGGGACGGACGGGACGCCGCCGGGCCGCGGTCAGTCCCGATTCGATCCGGTCTCGGCCCGGCTCGGCGGCGCCGGCGGTGTTGGCGTGCCATCGCCCAGAGCTGCTCGATGGCGCCACTTGAAGCCGACCGCCTTCAGTGGAGGGGGACTTAATACGGCTCGGCGGCCCGGCCCGGCCCCAGTGGCGCCACGTATCTCACATCGGCTGTCCTCGGATTCGATTTCCAGCTGAATTATACTTTGATGCTGTATTGGCCCGGTACACCACGGATTGGGCCGTCCCGAGCGGCCGAGGCAGACAGCTGCACGTCTCGTGAGCGGCCGAGGCAGACAGCTGCATGTCTCGTGAGCGGCCGGGGCAGACAGCTGCACGTCTCGTGAGCGGCCGGGGCAGCTGCAGCTGCACGTCTCGTGAGCGGCCGGGGCAGACAGCTGCACGTCTCGTGAGCGGCCGAGGCAGACAGCTGCACGTCTCGTGAGCGGCCGAGGCAGACAGCTGCACGTCTCGTGAGCGGCCGGGGCAGCTGCAGCTGCACGTCTCGTGAGTGGCCGGGGCAGCTGCACGTCTCGTGAGCGGCCGGGGCAGACAGCTGCACGTCTCGTGAGCGGCCGGGGAAGCTGCAGCTGCACGTCTCGTGAGCGGCCGGGGCAGCTGCAGCTGCACGTCTCGTGAGCGGCCGGAGCAGCTGCAGCTGCACGTCTCGTGAGCGGCCGAGGCAGACAGCTGCACGTCCCGTGAGCGGCCGAGGCAGACAGCTGCACGTCTCGTGAGCCGCCGAGGCAGACAGCTGCACGTCTCGTGAGCGGCCGGGGAAGCTGCAGCTGCACGTCTCGTGAGCGGCCGAGGCAGACAGCTGCACGTCTCGTGAGCGGCCGGGGAAGCTGCAGCTGCACGTCTCGTGAGCGGCCGAGGCAGACAGCTGCACGTCTCGTGAGCGGCCGAGGCAGACAGCTGCACGTCTCGTGAGCGGCCGAGGCAGACAGCTGCACGTCTCGTGAGCGGCCGAGGCAGACAGCTGCACGTCTCGTGAGCGGCCGAGGCAGACAGCTGCACGTCTCGTGAGCGGCCGAGGCAGACAGCTGCACGTCTCGTGAGCGGCCGGGGCAGACGGCTGCACGTCTCGTGAGCGGCCGGGGCAGACGGCTGCACGGGCTGACAGTTTGGCCACATATCATTGCTGATCAAGTCATCAGCCGCCATGTTATACCCATCAGCCCAGGAATGCAATTTATTCAAGAAAAATGCTACAACATCAACTCAAAATTATTAAACAAATTAATCCATCAACTTTCCAACTCGCAGAAGCAACACAGAGGAAGAGTTTGATCCAAACTCAGAACTCAGAACTCAGACAGACTCAAACTCAGAACTCAGATCTCTATTTTTTGTGACCTTTCAACTTTGTCAGTAGGACCGTTTTCCTTTACTGAAAGTTGAAACTCCAGAGTGAGCTTTTATTAAAGTTTGCTTTCCCTGGTCGTTGATTCGCGATTCGAAACAAAGCTTCATCAGTAACAAAACCATGCCCCCCCCCCCAAGACCATTCAAGGGGAGAGTCAAAATATGTTTCCCTCCCCCCAGATGTGAAGTCACATGCTATATTTGCGTTTTTAGAACGGTACTCGGCAAATTTGGCAAATTTGGGATTTTTTCCAAATTTGGCGGCGCTGCGCGCCGCTGTTTTTCCGCTATTCTCGAAAAAAATATATGGGGAATGACAAATGGCCCCCACCAGGGAGGGGGATGTCATTACGAGCGAGCTGCGAAGCGCTCGCTCGTCCTTCCGTGGTGTATGGGAGAAGAAAAAACTGATTATGAGCGGCCCGGCCCGGCCCGACCCGGCCCGACCCGACCCTTGGCGCAGCTTTTGAGAAGCTCATATCTCTGCAACCGCACGTCCGATTGACAAGCGCACTTCTTTGCTGAGCAGCCCCATCTAACCTATCCTGTTTGAGACCAGTGCCGACTCATGTCATGTGACTCACATTCACACTACTCAGGGGTGGGGTGACTAGGGGTCACAGGAATAGGGGTGTGCACGTGCTCACGTGCACACCCCTATTCTATATCTCAGGAACGGCTGAGCCGATTGTGTTCAAATTTGGTGTGTGGTTAGGGACCTCTCATCCGCCAGTTTCCCACAAGTCAGGGGTGGGTGCCTCTGCACGTGCGCACGTGCACATCCCTATTCTGTATCTCCGGAACGGCTGAGCCGATTGTGCTCAAATGTGGTGTGTGGTTAGGGACCTCTCAGCCCCCACTTTCCTATAAGTCAGGGCTTTGCACGTGCGCACGTGCACACCCCTATTTTATATCTCTGGAAGGGCTGAGCCGATTGTGTTCAAATTCCCCATATATTTCCTTCGCGCTCGCTCGTTCACAGGACCTATTTTAACATGTTAACTGGGGGGCAAATGCCCCCCCCCCCAGTGAGCTGTTTTGCCCCCCCCCAGTCAAGAAATGTTTCCCACCCTGATTTCAGTATTTCCATGTCATTTTTCGCTTGATAGATCTTCAATTAAAATCAAATATGCTTACCTGGTGATACATGTATACAATTCCAATGCAAATGTCATGATATTCCTAAGTTTTAGTATTTCCCAGCCAAAATAAGTATCTTAAAATTATGTCCGGAATATCTTGAATTTCGATATCCTTTGAACCAGTGTTCGTCACGGGCCCACCAACCCTCAACCCGGCCCGATCCAGGCCCATGAACACCAAGCCCAGGCCCTGACCAGGCCCGGTCAAATTTATAATATTGAGGCCCAGGCCCGGTCCGGCCCGTTCAGATTAAAGGAAATAGTTCACCTTCAACATGGGGTTTTGAACTGAAATAGCAGTTTTGTAGCCCGTGTTGAGAAATCCTTATCTGGAACTTTTATTGGCTGAAAAGACTCTCCAGCCGAAGATATTTGACTTTTTGGCGAAGGAATACGGCGCATATATGATGTACCGTACCGTCTGAAAGTGCCAGCACTGCCATGGAGCATGCGCAGACCAATAACGCACACCATAAAATCAATAATTTACAACCTTCTGTCCTGAATTGGCGCGATGTAGGACCATTTTTAAAAAGAAAAAAAGAAACTGTATTACAAAATATAATAAAATCGTGTTCTGAAAAAATTCCGAAGATGAACTATTTCCTTTAAGCATATCAATATTTTCACAAAATTTACAATCATTATCCTAGCATATTTTCTGGTATACTATAAATGTGAAACAATGAACCAACTAAGCTAACCAAAAACAAACACAAAGCCACAGACAAAGCAACAGTGTGTTGCTGTGGAAGTGAACTGCTGGTTTAATTTTTTTTTCAGCTCTGACCTGAGCCGTTGAAAATACATTCTCAGCCCAGGCCCGTCCAGAGCCCGGTGATTTCCTTAAAGTTGAGGCCCAGCCCAGGCCCAGCCCCGGCCCGACCCATGGCCCGACCCATGGCCCATAGGGCCAGCCCAGCCCGTGACGAACTCTGCTTTGAATAATTGCTCATTAGCGGCAGAAGAATGGGAGTGGGGGAGATCGGGGTTTGTTGGATCAGGAACGTCGCCACACAATTTGGAGTGGGTGGGGGCAACTGCTGAGCCGATTGTGTTTAAATTTGGTGTGTGGTTAGGGATCTCTCAGCCGCCACTTTTCCACAAGTCAGGGGTGGGGTGTTTCTGCACGTGTGCACGTGTGCACCGCGTATTTGTATCTCAGAAACTACTTCCCTGATCGAGTTGAAATTCACCATACATTTCCTTCGCGTTCGCTCGTTCATCGCCAACTACGGCGCCTTATTGGTTCAGTAAAAAAGTTATGGAAGAAAAATGACGAATGACCTCAGGCTGAATAGATTTTACCTCGTGGAGGTCGCAGAATAAAAATACGACATGGATGCATTCAAGGGCGTAGCTACTATACCGCAAATACCGCAAATGCGGTATCCCGGATCGTGATGCCCCACTTATAGAATTTCAACTCCCTGGTGGAGTTCACTATGCCCCCAAACTGGTGTCGTGCTACCCACTTAATCGTGAGAGACGTGATTCCCTAGTGAGTGATGTGATGATCCTTAGTCATAGTGCAATCCTTAGCCATGTGGTGCCCCTTGTGGAATATGTGATGCCCCTAGTGGAAGATGGGATGCCCCTTGTAGAAGATGTGATGCCCTAGTGGAGAATGTGACGCCCCTACTGAAATATGTGATGCCCCTAGTGGAAGATGTGATGCCCTTGTGAAAGATGCGATGTCAATACTGGAAAATGTGATGTCCCTAGTGGAAGACTGTAAGGCCCTATTGGAAAATGTGATGCCTCTACTAGAAAATACAATGCCTCTAGTGGAAGATGTGATGCCCCTAGTGGAAGTTGAGATGCCCCTAGTGGAAGATGTCATGTCTCCACTGGAAGATGTGATGCCCCTAGGTGAAAGATGTGATGCCCCTGCAGGAAGATATGATTCCCCTATTGAAAGCTGTGATGCCCCTAGTAGAAGATGTGGTGTCCTAGTAGAAGATGGGATGCCCCTACTGGAAGCTGTGATGCCCCTAATTAAATATGTAATGCTCCTTGTGGGAGATGTGATGCCCAAGTGGACGATGTGAAGCCCCTACTGGAAGCTGTGATGCTTCCACTGGAAGCTGTGATGCCCCTGGTGGAAGGTGTGATGCCCCTAGTTGAAGATTTGATGCCCCTACTGGAAGCTGTGATGCCCCCACTGGAAGCTGTAATGCTCCTTGTGGAAGATGTGATGCCCCTAGTGGAAGATGTGAAGCCCCTACTGGAAGCTGTGATGCCTCCACTGGAAGCTGTGATGCCCCTGGTGGAAGGTGTGATGCCCCTAGTAGAAGATGTGATGCCCCTTATATAAGATGTGATGCTTTAGTGTAAGATGTAATGCGCCCACCGAAAGCTGTGGTGCCCCTAGTGGGAGATGTGATGCCCAAGTGGACGATGTGATGCCTCTTATACTGGCAGATGTAATGCGCCCACCGAAAGCTGTGGTTCCCCTAGTGGGAGATGTGATGCCCCTAGTGGAAGATGTGATGCCCCTAGTAGAAGATGTGATGTCCATAGTGGAAAATGTAATGCCCCCACTGGAAGCTGTATTTCCCCCACGGGAAGCTGTGATGGCCCTAGTGGAAGATATGATGCCCATAGTGGAAGATGGGTTGTCCTTTGTAGACGATGACATGCCCTAGTGGAATATGTTAAGGCCCTGTTGGAAAATGTGATGCCCCTTCTAGAAGACGCGATGCCTCTATAGTGGAACATGTGATGTCCCAAGTGGAAGATGTGATGCCTCCACTGGAAGCTGTGATGCCCCTATTGAAATATGTGATGCCCCTACAGGAAGATGTGATGCCCCTATTGAAAGCTGTGGTGTCCCTAGTCGAAGATGCAATGCCCCTAGTGGAAGATGTGGCGCCCTATTGGAAGATGTGATATCCCTACTCGAAGCTGTGATGCAACTAATGGAAGATGTAATATCCCCTGTGGAAGATGTGATGCCCCGAGTGGAAGATGTGATGCCACGAGTGGAAGATGTGATGCCACCAGTGGAAGATGTGAAGCTCCGAGTGGGAGACGTGATGCCCCTAATGGAAAATGTGATGCTCGAGGCTGTGATGCCCTAGTGGAAAATGTGCTGTGCTGCATGCAGCATGATGTGAAGATGTGCATCTGCTGGAAGATGTTATGCCTCTAGTGTAAATGTGATGCATCTACTGGAAGATGTGATGTCCTTATTGGAAAATATATGATGTCCCTATGAAATATGTGACGTCCCTACTAAAAGATGCGATGCCCGGAATGGAAGATGTGATGCTCTTGCTGTTTGATGAAAGCCTAGCTTGAGTTATTTGGGGTATCAGATAATATTCGTGCTGCCCCATTTGTATTGCTGATTACTAGAGGATGGTCGACCTGTTCAGTGGTTCAACCGTTAACCCCTTAAAGGAAATAGTTCACCTTCAACATGGGGGTTTGAACTGAAATAGCAGTTTTGTAGCCCGTGTTGAGAAATCCTCATCTGCAACTTTTCTTGGCTGAAAAGACTCTCCAGCCGAAGATATTTGACTTTTTGACGAAGGAATGCGGCGCATATATGATGTACCGTACCGTCTGAAAGTGCCAGCACTGCCAGGGAGCATGCGCAGACCAATAACGCACACCATAAAATTAATAATTTACGACCTTCTGTCCTGAATTGGCGCGATGTAGGACCATTTTTGAAAAGAAAAAAAGAAACTGTATTACAAAATATAATACAATCGTGTTCTGAAAAATGTTCCGAAGGTGAACTATTTCCTTTAAAGGGAATAGTTCCCTTTAACATGAGTTTTGAACTGAGATAGCAGATTTGTAGAGCAGATCCAAAAATGGTAATTATCTCGCTACGCTAAATAATTTCGACACAGGACTAGTGGGCCCCTTTTGGAAGACTCTGTTTCGGGTTCGCGAAACTTGTTTCGAGTCCTCACAACGGTTGTTTACGTTACAAGCAGCCTGCGGATATATGCCTAAAGTCCGTCGTTATTGTGTGCAATAGTTTCCATATTCAAGCTACCATATGCATTACGTCATACATAGTCATGAAGTTTTGTATGGTCATGAAGGAGAAAAGAGAAACATTCCCATTCTTTCGACGGATATCCATCTATCGTCCAAACAACAAATACTCGTTTTTCAGCTTGAAATACTCCGTATAGGCAAATTTCAAGACAACCTTCAAGGTGACCTATTCCCTTTAACACGCGCACCGACGGAGGGCAAATATCCGCCCCACCCCCTGAGTTTTTTTTGTGAATCGCAGAAAAACGGTGGCGCGCAGTTCCGTCAAATTTGGCATAGTTGTTTGGGTATCAATTTCCCAAATTGTGTACACCTTTCAACTTCAGGTCATCTCAGGTCAGGCCAAACGGTCACGTCAAGTGACCACACCTCCCAGGACGTTTTTGAAAGCTTGTGTTCGTGCCAAAGCTACAGTGTTTGACCGAGAAGTTTGAAACTCACAGGATTTCATTAGGTCATACGTACCTGCATAAGTACCATAAGTACATACATACAGTACCTAATTTTGTCACCTCCTTAACCCTATTAGTGGCAGGCTCCTGACTACCCCTATTAGTGGCAAGGGGAGGGGGGGGGGGGGCGGATTCGCCCCCCCCCCGGAGATCTCGTAATCTACTAGTCCGATTTTCAAAATTCAAACAGAGTTTGACTCCCCTCAGACTGATTTACATTTTAAAAAAATTGTGTCGACAGGGGGTAAAAATGCACCAATTTTGTAACTGTTTTTAATCCTTCATAACTCCTAGTTATATAGACCGATTTTGACAAAACTTATATGGATCGACAGCAAATGAATTCAAAATTTATATATTCTGGTCACATTTGAAAATTCAAATTCATAGGCGTTTCCAAGACCAAAAAGTATGTGGTGCCAGATAATTAAATTTTACCAGCTTTCTGCTGCATAGGACTATGCAAATGAGATGACTTCCGCTCTAACATCGAGAGACATAAAATAATGTCAAAAACACATCCAAATATGTTATCAGAGGCGGCTCCAGGAAAGTAAAAAGAGGGAGCAAGATTACGATTTTGTGACCTCTCTTTTTTGGTCGCTGGAACCGCCTCTGACAGACAAAATTTCCTGCATTTCAGCATGAATCATCACCCTACATCCGTGTCAATATGTTCAAGCATTGTTATTTCTCGCAAAGTCGGTAGGTGCAGACGGTTTTGCTCCAGGAAGATCACGTTGTACACGCTAAAACACAGTTTCCGATCAAAACCTTCTTAAATACTAAGTCATGGAACCGCCCCTGTTTAAGCTATCGTCTTGAAATTTTCAGACAATCTGTCCAGACTATTTTAGGAAAATTAAAAAAAATCAGAAGCCACCTCCAGCCATTTAAGAGATATTTGAGAAAAACATGACGGGTGGGCAGAATATGCCCCCCCCCCCCCCCACCCCTGCCACTAATAAGGTTAATATAAGTATATAATATAAACAGGGGGAAATGAAAACGCGTATAAATCCATAGTAAATTGCTTCATTTGACCAGTTTCGCCAGATCCACCATTCTCGTGCCAAATACAAAGACCCGTGTCACATCTTTGTGCTTTGACCTCTACGAGGTCAACTCAGGTGACCCCGAGTTCACGTTGTTTTTTTCTTCATTAACTCTTTACCAAATCAAGGTAAAGCAATGCTATTTTCACCATAGTGTTTGGCTCGTCGAGACGCATCGATTGATATAAAACGTGACCTTAAAACTGACCTGACCTTGACATGGCCTCAGGCCAGATGATTTTTGGGATATGATTAACTAGGTCACCTGACATACCATTCGATGCGTCTCGACGAGAAAAACACAATGATGAAAACGGTATTTCTTAATCATGCTCCTGTCAAAAGTTATTCATGAAAACAAAGATCTCAATATTGACCTAACCTAAAATGACCTCGCTCTTTCCATAGAGCATGTTTCGAGCTATCTTAATTTTTTTCCGCTTGTCGCTACGTTGCATAGTTACAATATATGGGGGGGGTATCCGACCCCCGTCGGTTTGAAGTTGGCGCGGACCCCGTCGGTGCGCGTGTTAAAACATGAGCATTTTTAAAGAAAATGTCATTCTTGATGACCCAGGTACAATTTGAGTTCAACGGTCCCGACCAGGTCAGCTGAGACCAGGTGAGGTCACCGGTGCTTTTTATGCAAATAACTTATGACAGACAAAGGTATGCAACCGACACCGTTCTGCTCATCTTGTCGTGATGCGCCTCTCATTATGGAACATGAACTACCACATGACCTTGACCTGTGGTCAAATTTGGGATTTAACCTAACCCGGTTGCGACAGGTATGGCTGAATGCGCTTTGACGTGACAAACATGATGATATTCAAATAATTGTCCTATCGTTATTGAAACCCGGTTTTCAAGACGATATTTCCTTTAGGATAACGCATTCAACACTTCTCCGCTACGAATAGAATACGAAAACTTAACAGCGGTCAGCAGGAAACCGATACTGTGTGAAAACCGCGTGTAAAAATACAGGGGGACCAAGTTGGATAGGACCCAATAGGACCAAGTCCAATAGGACCAAGTTGTCTTAATACAAAATTGAAAACATCTGGATTGTAAAATTACGGTACCCAATTTTTTTTTTAATCCTGGGGATGCCCCCATTTCGTGATGCCCCTGTCGGAAAATGCGGTATGCTCGAAAAATTCTGGCTACGCCCCTGGATACATTGGCGGATCCAAAACGGGTAGTTTGGGGAGGGGGGAACTCCAAAAAGTCTCACACAATTTTGAAAACGCATCGGATTTGGCTTGCTTATGCATTGATAGCTTATTTAAAGCTAACCGTCCTCAGTAAAAGTTGCTTATATTTCTTCTATATCAGGAAATGTGTCAATCTTGCGCCGATTTCAGGTGGTTTGGGGAGGGGGGGGGGGGAGGGCAATTTCCCACTCTGCCCAACTGTAGATCCGCCACTGGATCTTTGTATTTTTCAAAAGATGTTGGACTCTGGTGAAAATTGGGCAAATTTAACTATTTCCTGTGGATTTATATACATTTCCATGTTTCCCCAATGATTTATAATTGGGAGGTCACAAAATATACTTCCCCTTAACCCTATTCCGTGCGGGGGGCAGATTCTGCCCCTCCCGGTGGTGTTTCACTTGCCGCTTATAAACCGTTAAACCGTCCTGAAACTTTGTGAATTTTCCCACATTTGAATGGTGCGTGATGTGTCAAAATTTTGAAAAAATCGGTCCAGCAGAGGCGGTTCCAGGCTCCTGTTTTGGGGAGGGTGTTACGAATGCGGTTTTGCGTCGCATACTTCCTTCGTGGTTTGCAGTGCAATAAATGCGTCAGAAACAATTTCAATGCAATATGCATCATAGATACTGGGATTGTACATATTTTTGGGGCAGATGCGCACTCAGAATAACAAAAATGGGAAGCGATACCCACCCTCAAATTAGGTCCAACTTCAAATTAGTAAGATGATAAAAGCGTTACGCGCATGGTGCCCCCATGTTTTTTTCCTGGACCCGCCTATGCGCAATATATCAAATTTAACCAATTACAGCATATAATGCCCACATGTGGCGTTCATGTCGTCCCAAACAATCACGAACAGCACATATTTTTTTCCCAGAAAATCCCCCCATTTTACATTCCCTGAATACGCCTATGATTTTTATTTTGTTTTTGTCTTTTGATATATTAAATACCAGTACATTTGAAGCTCAAAAACGCTTGGAGCATGACAATCGGTCGAGCCACATGGCCGAAATGACCTTTCAAAAAACACCCAAAATATTCGGATTTTTTCCCCCTGGCCTCCCATTTTTAAGCAAAACAAAAATGTCCGGGTCCAAAAAGAGAGATCTTGTCATGATGAATCGAATGGCGTTTTTCCCATTGAAATCTACCGAGCGGTTCTCGAGATCTCTGGGGGGGGGGGGGGCAGGATCTGCCCCCCCGCAGGTTAACGTAATTCTGGCCGCCCGCAGGGAATAGGGTTAAGTCACCGATATAAAAAAATCATCCGAAATAGCAGAATTGTAGGTGTTTATGACCTGATTAAATCCTGTGAGTATCTAACTGATCGGTCAAGCAATGTGGCTGCGGCACGACCTTACATTTTTTTGGAGGTAGAATCACTAGACTTTACTTAGTGACGTGAGCTGAGGAGACCCGAGGTAAACAAATTAACAGGATTTGGGCAATTGATAGGCAAGCAGTTGTACCAACAATTGACGGCGCGAAATGGCGTCGTTTTCCGCTATTTCCAAAAAAAACTAAGGGGGACGGCATCCTCCCCCACTGGCGAATCCAGTGGGCGGACATCAGGGGCAAATGCCCCCCCCCCAGGAATATGGGGGGTGGGGGCATGCAATACAAGTATGCCCCCCTCCCCTGCGCGTTTCCTGCACTGCACGTGAAAAACAACAAATCTTACAAAAACAACTCTTAGGAGAAAACTTCATGAAAACGGAAGTTTTTCTTCTATCAAGTGATTGCGTTTGAAGTTTGTATGTATCCCTTGCTTTCAATGATAGACAAAACAGCGCACCTAATGCAATTCAAGCAACCCCGGTGACACGCGCCCCGCTGGGGGGGGGGGGGGGGGGGGCAGAATCTGTCCCATCCCGGATTTTATCAATAACTTTGAAACTGTGATAGATATCAACGTGAAACTTGCAGCACCTTATACTGCATCAGTTCTACGTCTTCTCACTAAATTTTAATGAAATTAATGTAGTATTTTGGAAGATAATAACGTTTTAATGACGTCCTGTCATGCCATTTTTGGTGTAAAAACGATTAATGGTTGACAAATCGTACAAAACCAAGTTTCAAGGAAAATTGCAAATATAAAACGTCAAAAAAAAATGACATTCTCTTGCAAATGGCTATCTCGATTTTTTTTATAAAGTGTTTGACCCCCAAAAAACAATATATTTTTGTTTCTTCGGAAAAATGTCCGCAATTTTTTTTTGTGAATTCGGAAAGTGATTTTCTTAAGCTCGAATAGAAAATAAGGTGACCGGCCCAAATCCGCGGAGTGAAAAATGAGGGTACCTTTTTGCCACAAAAATATGCCCCGCCAAAAAAAAAATCCTTTTTGCCCCCCAGTGGGTTTCCCTTAAAATAGGCCCTCCTCGTTCATCGCCAACTACGGCGCTTTACTGGTTTATAAGTTTAATTACGAGCGAGCGCGAAGCGGTCGCTCGTCTTTCCGTGGTATATGGGGAAAATCTGATTATGAGCGGCCCGGCCCGGCCCGGCCCGGCCCGGCCCGACCCGACCCGACCCGTGGCGAAGCTTTTAAGAAGCTCATATCTCTGCAACCGCACGTCCGATTGACAAGCGGACTTCTTTCCTGAGAAGCCCCATCTAACCTATCCTGTTTGAGACCAGTGCCAACTCATGTGGGTGACTACCACTGCACGTGGCGCGTGCCACGTGAGGGGTGTTGAAAAGTGTTTCCTAGCAATACCTCGGCAGCGGCTGGGTAGATTACGTGAACATTTCGTGTGTCGTTAGGGACCCCTCAGCCGCCACTTTCACACAACTCAGGGGTGGGGTGACTGCACGTGCGCACGTGCACACCCCTATTTTGTATCTCAGGAACGACTGCGCCGATTGTGTTCGAATTTGGTGCGTGGTTAGGGACCTCTCAGCTGCCGCCTTTCCACAAGTCAGGGGTGGGGTGGCTTTGCACGTAAGCACGTGCACACCCCTATTCTATATCTCTGGAACGGCTGAGCCGATTATGTTCAAATTTGGTGTGTGGTTAGGGACCTCTCAGCCCCCACTTTCACACAAGTCAAAGGTGGGTGTCTCTGCACGTGCGCACGTGCGCACCCTTTCTGAATCTCAGAAACTACTCGCCCGATCGAGTTGACATTCCCCATACATTTCCTTCGCGCTCGCCCGTTCATCGCCAACTACAGCGCCTTACTGGTAATTATCACGTTTACAGGTGTCCTTATTTCATTATTTCTATCCAGCACCATTTCGGTCAAGCAAGTCTACAATAGAACAATCGGTCCAAATCCATCCTTTTTCCTGTAGGTCCTTCCCGTCCTTCCGGTACAACGGCGGAGGCGGAGAGGGTGTTCAGTAAGTTGGAGAAGACTATCCTCTCTCCGAGCGACAATGACCGAGCTCCGGATGGAGGCTCTGATCATGAGCGAGGCCCACCACGAGACCTATAGGTCTGACCTATACGGATGACATTATAATGTCATCCTTCAGCGAAGTTGTTGACTTCTTTGCGCGATCGGGAAGTCGCCAGCTATATTATTTCAGGCCGCCGCTGCCTGGCTGGCTGCCGCAGGTTTCTGCCATAGACTGTATGGCAGTAATATGAGAAATGCAGCCTTCACCGTATCGGTTACTTCGTCTGCGTGTGTCGTATCTATGAGCCAGCCGAGATGCGCAAATGGCCCCGAGGTCCGGGAGCAGGGACACATTTTTGCAAGAACCTGGCAACGGAAGTTGATCATCCTATCCGTTTGCGGTGCATAGATGGGTAGCTAAAGTTTCTTGAAATGCATATTTAACTTGACGCCATGATCGGTTCATCTGTATTATTGTTTTGAATGGCGGAAGTGCGGCTGGTTCGATCATGTTTGACGTCCTCGCCTTTAGCTCTTCTTTATCGGAGCGCAACAGATAACAACGACAAACATTTGTGCAGCGAAATGCGTATTCATTTTTCCGGTCGGACCATCCCCTCGATTTACTATCCGAGATTCGGAGCTGGAAATTCTGAAGAAAACTACCATTTATTTGATGCTCCAAGTTCTGTTTAAATTTCTATGGTAGCTTCTTTCCACTAACATTGTTTTCCTTGACCGCAAAAAAAACCTGTTCAAATCTAAGATACTCTTGTTTTTTTTTGCAAGGGTCGTCGAACCTTGAGCAAAATGTAGTTGGCCCCGAAGACGAACGGATGGATCCGTCCTTGCTCTTAAGGGCAAAGCCGGCTTGATTCAGCACACATTTTTCATGTTTTTTTCCCTTGCAGTCGGGAACGAAAACATAGGTAGAGGGCGCCGCCGGCCCTGTGCAGACGTGGGTGTGAGTGCTCCGCTTTTCTTCAATTTCACCCAGGTTTGGTGGTGAATTAGGACCTGAGCAGGGGCCCGGGAACAGGGGGGAGCGGGGGCGCTTGCCCCCCCCCCAACATCTGGACCGGGAGGGGGGGGGGGGGGGGGGGGGCGGCGCCCCCCCAACTTTGGCGAGCAGAAGTTTTCCTAAAAATGAGCTCTTTCAATTGTCTTCACAAAAAGTTACATAAAATATGAAAGCCTCTATATGTCACTTTCATTTTTTACTTTTATTTTATAGCATGTCATAAGTATTATTATTATATAGCTTTGCCTTTATAGTAGCATCGTATACCTTTCTTTTCCTTCCTTTTCCTTTTTCCATTAAATGTTCTATGAGATATAATGGAAAACTTTAGTAGCAGTACATTTGGGGGCAGTTGTCTGCTTGGCGCGTCGTCGTTAAAATGACTCACTGATGCAGTGGCGGATCTACGGTTGGGCAAAATGGGCAATTGCCCCCCCCCCCCAAACCGCCTGAAATCGGCGCAAAATTGACACATTTCCTGATGTAGAAGAAAATCTAAGCAACTTTTACCAAGGAAGGTTTGCTTTAAATCAGCTATCAATGCATAAGCAAACGAAATCCGATGAGTTTTCAGAATTATGTGAGAATTTTTGGAATTTTGCCCCCGCCCCCAAACTCCCGTTCTGGATCCGCTACTGCACTGACGGCGATAAACATCTGCTGCATTTGGCTTATAAGTTTATCCCACGTCAACGTTGCGGATGTAGTCAAACTGGCGTGCGGCCCTCTAGCTGTCCTGGCTGTCACTACCGACGGGGCGGCAATTGCAAGCAAGATTTATCGTAAATGTCGTAGGTTACCGTGATACGGTGATGAAGCGGTCGGTGCAGCCCACACTGGTGGGATTCTTCAAGAAAAAAAGCGTCAGGCGTCAGGTACGAGTATTTTATCAGACGACAGGCGGGTTTACAAAAGAAACGGGGGTGGCATGACCACCACTTTTTCATAATTTTTGATTTTTGTGTTAACACGCGTCGTGCCGCGTCGTGCCATTTAGACCCCCCCCCTAAGGGTGTTTACCCCCCCCCCCCTAAAGTTTTTCGAGGATAGCGAAAAAACGGCGGTGCGCCGTTTTTGCCGTTTCAAAAACGGCGCACGGCGCACAGCGCCACTGTTTCAGCCGCTGTTTTTGGCACACCTGTTCGGGCATCAATTATCCACATTGTGTGCAATTCTTGACCACGGGTCATCTCAGGTCAGGTCACGTGACCACACCTCCAAATAAGTTTGCGGTCGTACCACAGCCACAGTTTTTGGCCGATCGGTTTCAAACTTACAGGATTTCATAAGGTCATAGGTACCTACAATTATAATATCTAAGATTTTGAATATCGGTGACCTAAGGTCGCCTGTCGGGTCAATTTCGTGACCTCCCATTATAAGTAAATGGGGAAATATTTTTAAAAAAATCCTATTCCGAGGATACGCATATCAGTCCAATTCCTTCTGGATCATGTTATCATATGCTATTATTGATGATCCAGGTTCAATTTTTTTTAGTGACCCCTACAGGGTCAGCCGAGGTCAGCTGAGGTCACCAACATTTTTTTGTGTCAATAACTCTCGATAGAATGAATACAATGAAGTGAAACCGGCATAAATGTGTTTGTCTTGTCGAGACACGTTTCCCAATATGCAACATGACCTACTTGGGTCGCCACTAGAACTTGACCTGAGGTCAAAGTTCTAAGTTGACCTAAACTGGTCCAAATGAAAGTGATTCGAAACGCTTTGACGAGACGAACATGATGTCATCAAAATTATTGCCGTATATTGATTAGGTAAACAGTTATTTGCGAACGTTTTGAAACAGTTATTTGCGAACGTTTTGCCAAAAAATTGCCCTTTTGACATTTGATGACCTCTGGAGCTCAAACTATCATTCTGATATAAAATTAGATGACTTGTTATGATTGAATATTTCAAGAGCTTTCGATTGTTTATTTTCGTTTGTTCCTAGCTATCATAGTTCCCGAGATATTTGGGGGTTCCTGGAGCGATGCCCTAAAACTGGTACATCTGACCTTTGATGACCTCTGGTGACCTCAATATTGACCTGAACCAAAAAATGTAGAAATAGTTTCAAAGTTATTTTTGATGAGCTTTCGAACCGTGTTTTCGGTTTTCCAATGAGGAAAATTTGACAACGAAAAGGTGCACCAAGATTAGAAGTGAGATGCCAAACCAAATATTTGGTTTCGCCCCCCTCCCCCACTTTAAAATCGTTCCCGGGCCCCTGGACCTGAGTGTATGTTCATGACACTCTTTAGACTGTCAGATCACTTTTGAGCATTCTCCTGTGAGCCTCGACTGTGTACACTCCTGACTGTAGGTCATTTAGTGTCGGGTTGTGGATGAGGGTGTTCCCGCGTCGACGCCATGACAACGGGACCCTCTGAAAAGGATGACACCAAGTGTCGACGGAGGTCAAGGCCGGAGCGTATAGAGACAAGGAGCTCGGTGGCCGAGTGGTCGGCATGCTGGACTCTCGGAAGTGCTCTGGCGGACGGACTGGAGGGAGTTCGATTCCCGGCAGTGACGCTTGCTTTTGCTCTCTGCTGCGTCTGCGGACTCTTAGCAACTGACTCGCGACCAGCGCTGCTTCAGAATGCCGCCACCTGCACCGCCTCTGGTGCTGTCATCTGTCCTGGAGCTGCGGTCACCTACACCATGGACAGCTTCGGTATCTAGGCAGCTGCCACACAGCACCGACGCAAGCTGCTGAAGCCGACCGGCTGCTGCTGGCTGCTGCTGCTATTCTTCTTGTCCGGCGACATTGAGAGAAACCCAGGACCAGTTCTGCGCGTCTTCTCACAGAACGTGTGCAGCGTGAAAAACAAGTTGGGAACGCTCCGCGCACACGCTGGAGAGCTGGACGGCTACGACGCCATCTGTCTGACAGAGACAGGGCTCAGCCCGCACGTAGCCGACTCGAAGCTGCAGCCGGGCATGCAGAACTGTACGTGGTTCCGGAGGTACAGGAGCGGCAGAGGAGGCGGAGTAGCGTGTGCTGTCAAGTCCCAGCTGTCTCCTGTGCACCGACCCGACCTCGAGACCGACTGCGAGTCGCTGGTCGTGCGACTAGGCACAACCCGCTCAGCCTTCTTAGCCGTCTGCTACCGCGCCCCCGACGCAGATCGAGAGACGGAGAGAGTCACGGATCTCCTGCGCGGGCTCCACCGCACCGGCCGCCCGTTCCTGATGGTAGGGGACGTGAACCTGCCCGAGATCCAGTGGACGGGTGACGGAGAGGCCGGTCTGCGGAGGCGCACCGCGCGGGCCGTCACCTTCGTCGACGCCATCGCGGAGTGCGGTGCGGTGCAGTCGGTGACGACAGCAACGCGCGGGGAGAACATCCTCGACCTGGCGGTGTCCTGCGGTGGCGTTGCGACATCTGAGGTCAGCAGACTGTTCACTTCTGATCACCTGGTTGTAGTGACGCACTTCCAAGTTAACATAGGCCCGGCCCCTCGAGCTTCTAGATCTAAGGTGTACAATTACAAGCGTGCATATTTTACTGCTCTGCGTCAGGCCCTGCGCTCGGTGCCTTGGACGATACTAGAATGTATGGATGTTGATTCTGCCGTTGAGTTATTTTATGATTTTGTGTTTGCCGCTGTAAGTGACCATATACCTATGATAGAGTTGCGTCAGAAATATCCACCGTGGTTTAGTCGGCATGTTCGTGATCTCCTGCGTGAGAAATAACAGGCCCACAAGCGCAAAAAGGCAGACCCCTCTGTCGCGAACATAGAGGAGCACGCGAGGGCTAGAGCAGATTTTAAACGCGAGGTTAGAACCAGTTATCATGACTATCTGACAGGACTTGTGCGAGAATTCAAAGATAATCCGAAGCGATACTGGACATTCATTAAATCTTTGAAGTCCAGTGGTCACGTGTCTCCCGTTTTGGAGTGCAACGACATGGTGGTGAAGGACGCAACGGCTAGGGCGAATTGCTTCAACAAGTGTTTCGTTAAAAAGTCTAGCGCACCGTGTACTGACGCTTTACCGGACGCCCCCGCTCTTAACGCCCCAGGTTTGTCTGCTTTTAACGTTCCGCCTGGCCGTGTGGCACAGCTCCTGCGCGAGCTAAGCCCACATAAAGCTTGCGGTCCTGATGGCCTCAGTGCTAGGATTTTACACGAATGTGCGGATGAGTTTGCGATCCCTATCGACATCATATGTCGATTGTCAGTGCGCTCCGGGGTGTTCCCGTCAACTTGGAAGCCGGGCCAACATCATTCCTGTATTCAAAAATGGTTCTAAAAAGCTTCCAGACAACTACAGACCAATCTCATTATTAACACTATGCTCTAAAATTCTGGAGAAGGTTGTGTGCGAGAGCCTGCTCCAAGCATGCCTTCCAGCACTGCCTTCTTCTCAGCGCGGTTTTCTTCATAAACGCTCCTGCCTGAGTAACTAGGCTTGTTTTTTTTTTGGAACACTGCTGGACCTCACTGACAAAGGGATTGCAAACTGACGCAATCTACACTGATTATTCTTCCGCCTTTATGAGTGTGAGCCATAGTCTACTTTTACACAAGCTCAAGTGCTCTTTTAACATCTCAGGTCTTGCGCTCAGCTGGCTTGAGTCTTACCTAAGCCAACGATCCAGCGAGTCATTCTCGATGGGAAACATTCTGACTGGGCTCCGGTACTATCCGGGGTCCCGGAAGGCAGCATTGTAGGCCCAATTCTGTTCACTACTATGTCGCTGACCTTCTTAATCACATCAAAACATCGTGCCTGTCGTATGCAGACGATATCAAAATTTTCAACCGAATCAGTTCCCCAGAGGACGCTCATTCCCTCCAGGCCGATTTAGACCGCCTCAGTTTGTGGTCCAAAACTTGGCGTTTGAAACTCAACCCAGCTAAGTGCAAGACGATCACTTTTACCCTGCGCTCATCACCTCATCTTGTATCGTACGTGCTGGACGGCCACCAGCTTGAGCGATGTGTGCGCGTGCGTGACCTTGGCCTCATTTTAAACGCCAAGCTTACATTTGCGGACCACGTTGGCGCCACTGTCGCTAAGGCCAACCGCATGCTTGGCCTGCTAATTAGAAGCATGCAGATGTCTGCTGGCACACAACAAACGCGCTTTGACCATGCCGCAGTCCTCGCCGCCTACAAGGCCCATGTAAGATCCGTACTGGAATACGGTAGCGTAATCTGGTCAGGCGCTGCGGTCACCCATATGCGCCGGCTGGAGCGCCTTCAACACCGTTTCCTGATGTGGCTGGGATCTAAAACCCAAGCAGGGTGCCCACCACTTGATTATGTGTCATTGCTCGAGCTGTTTGGCTGCGCATCGGTCAGGTCGCGTTTCGTTCGGTCCGATCTAATGTTCATGCGCTCAGTATTCAGCGGCTACATAGACTGCCCTGATATTGTGGCAACGTTCCCGCTGTCAGCACCAAGCCGACGTACGCGGCGCCCCGAGCTCTTCCATGTACCTCGTGGAAGAGTTGACTCTGTAAAGAGGGGCTTCTTGATTCGTCTCCCGCATCTCTTTAACTCGCTCACACACAGCAGCCCTCAGACGGATTTATTTATGCCGTTCAGATTCTGATGTTCTGATGTTCAGGGTACATACTTGAGTTAAGGTCACTGCTGTGAGCCTAGATCACGTCCCGTGATCGGTCATTGGCTTTAAGTTGCACTTGTCTAGTTTAGGTCTTTTGCCTGTACCAGCGCTATATTTACACATTTATTTTTACCGGCGTTTTTTTATAATTTACCGGCGCTTTTATGTATTTGTCTATTTTAGGTTTTTGCCTGTATCAGCGCTTTATTTACACGTTTGTTCTTACTTTCACTGGCGATTTTAATCGCCTTTTATGTATTTATTTTATGCTGCTGTGTTTACTATACAGTATAGTTGTTTTCTCTTATTGTACCATGTGCACTCATGTAGTTTGTGAATGTTTTAATTTCCATGCATGAGGCAGCATGACTGCAACTGTAAGTGGACCCTGTGCCTGTGGTTGTTGGCTCAATAAATAAATACAAATACATAAATAAATTAATTAAGTACACCTTTTTCGATATCCCAAAAGGTTGAAAAGCTAAAAAAAAACAGAAATAATTAGAAATCGTGTGGTTGAAAAATAAAGTGGCCCAAATCCGGGGAGATTTGCGAAATTGGGGGTACCTAGGTAAGATCCGCTCAAACTGGTTGCCCCCCCCCCCCCTCCCCCAACGGCCGGCTGGATTCGCCCTTGACCCGGTCACGACCGGTCGCTAACCAGACAGAGCAAGATTGGCCGGCGCGGCTTCAGTGGCATCACCAACCCCGTCAGCTGCGCACCGCGCACCACCCGCACTAACCCCCATCATACGGGCAGGTCAGCTGCGCACCGTGCACCACCCGCACTAACCCCTGTCATACGGGCAGGTTAGCTGCGCACCGCGCACCACCCGCACTAACCCCCATCATACGGGCAGGTCTCTGTCATAAACCAACTACGACACGACAATGCCGCCACACGACACTACACCGCACAGAGTTACCGCCACACGACACTACACCGCGTTACAGAGTTACCGCCACACGACACTAAACCGCATTACAGAGTTACCGCCACACGACACTACACCGCGTTACAGAGTTACCGCCACACGACACTACACCGCGTTGCAGAGTTACCGCCACACGACACTACACC
>JAXIVJ010001718.1:2500-40000 GCA_036785665.1 Chirona hameri
ACGCCAGGATATTACATTTGAAACATAACGTCAGAAACAATCGCCCCAGGATTTTCAATTAGTGTTACACAGGAAAGGAATCGAAAATCATTCCTCGGGGAGACGTGCATATGTATGGGGGAGACGTGCATACGTATAGACGTATGGTAACCATACTTTGGACCCCGATTTGTGAAGTGGAGTTCGCAGTCGCTCTGGCCAGGGGCGGAATTTCTCAGTTTGTCTGTCTGTCTGCCCGCCTGTCTATCCGTCGCTGGCTGCGGTCGGTGACGCGGTCGGAGTTTTTCGTGTCTTCAGTCGCCGGGCTGGTCACTGCTGACTGAGCCAATGTGAGATGGACAGACAGACAGACGAATAACACGGTCCGTTGCCATGACGACTCTCCGCCGCCGGTGGTACCCACTGGTGTCTCCGAGAACCAAGTCGCGACGAGCCATCGAACTGAAAAGTGCCGCCAGCAGAGGGGGAATCCGACCACCGGTTCAGGCTTATGGATCTGAGGGGCTTTTACATTTCAATGTGAATTCTTGGAGGTCTTACCGGTGTAGTGCAGGTTTCCCCGTCATCTGCCTTCCCTCTGCCGGTCTCTGTCCCACCCCTCGGCTGTGGTTGCGCTGCTGCGCAGGTGTGGCTGTGTGCCATCCGAGCGGCGTCTTTCTGCTCTGTAGTGCCGGTACTCATAACTCAGGTGTGACTGAGTTCAACTGTGCAGTGTCAGAGCGCTTCTCATGACTGAGTTAAACTGTTCAGTCAGGGCGCTTCTCACATCTTCTGATGGTCCACGCCTGACTGCTGATGTGGTGACCGTGCTGTCTGTTGGGGACCTTCTCTGACGGATCGGGCGTCTGGGAGGCGGGGGCGGGCGGGCGGGGGCGGCGGTCTGGGGCCCGCGCCTTGTATGGACTGCCGGCCGCTACTGGGATGATGTGGGCGCGCGCCTCCGGCCGCACCGGGACGGGTGGCCGGGACGGGCCCGGCCGGCTCTCGCGCTCTCACCGCACCGGGACGGGACGAGCCCGGCCGGCTCTCTCGCTCTCGACCATCTCCTGGCCACAATGGCGTCTTGTGGCCGTCATTTGGCTGCGTGTTAATTATATCTTCTGACACCGGGTGTGGCCATGCTGCAGCATCGCGGGCTGACAAATGAATCGTGGATTGTTACATACTGCAGATGAGGTGGGAAATAGCCGAGTCGACCATACAATTTGGGAGTTCGGTTAGATGAGTCACCGGCTAACACCATTTAAAAACAAAAGTGCAAGTAAAGCAATGCACCAGTACGCCTGCCAGCAGCTTTCTTTGACTCTTTGAGTTTGCTACAGCGGCTTGAGGCCATCTTTGTATGTTTCCCCTGCTGGCTCGGAAGTGAGCGCCACTGTCGCCTTCCCGTTCCCGGACCCTCTGACTAGCCAGCGCACCGCCGCGTGTAGCGTGTGTGACGTTTGTGACGCTTGTGGCGCCCTGACCCCATCAGATAGCAGCTGGTGGTGCTGGGGGGGGGGGGGGGGCGACTTGTCTGGGTCGTCCCCCTCCCGTCGACAGGGCTGTGCTGTGGGGAGGGGAGGCGGCCTGTCTCCGCGCAGTGTCAGAGCCGGCTGCTGCTGCCGCCGTATGACGTCAGGTGGCGGCTGAGTCACCTGAGAGACAGGAGCGGGGGGGGGGGGGGCGACAGAGACTGGCCGGGACACAGCCGCGGCACCGTCCGCCGGGTCTGCTATCCTGGTCTGGTGTCCGGGTCTGGTGTCCGGGTCTGGTCTGTCACAGCCCGGTCGTCAGCCGGCACACAGCCGAGCGGCAGCCGAGCGACTGGGTGTACACGATGGACGACTCCGGCGCCACGTGTCGTACTGGAGTACTGCACCGCAATGCTTCTGTACCGTCTGAAGTGCGAGACCGTACTGCTGAAGATGGTGCCGCCTGCTTAAGACTGGGCACCGGCGGATGAAAGGTGTTGTTTAGAGGTCCCATGTTTTCTGCAAACTCCCACACCGGCAACTGATCAAACCACAAACATGGAAGAGCATTACCGCGATAAACTCGCGCAAGCGTTTCATGTACGGGATAACAGACTATCGATGACCACTTCAGTACCGGCGCTGTTGGAAGCTATCAGCCCGCTTATACGGTGACTCGGACTGGCTGCAACTGCGCTGTTTATGTTGCTGGATTCGGCTGGCCTCCACAGGACGAGTGATGTATGCTGCGGGTAGCGGCGGTCCTGTGCAGGATGTAGGCAGGCCGGGTGCCGTCATCGAGTGAAGCGCTGCTGGGCCAGGCAGGTAGAGCGGCAGGCAGACTGCGGCGTGGTGTTACCAGTCCTATCCTGTCCTACCGGCAGCGGTGCAGCAGGGCGTTCAGTGCGCCGGGTGATCCGCTCAGCCGTCCAAGCTGCCGTTGGTGGCGGCACGGTCGCAGAGCAGCCTGGCTATGGAGTGGCGGCACGGTCGCAGAGCAGCTCTGACTATGGAGTGGCGCCGGCCGCTCTGCTGTGCCCACTGGATTGTCACTACTCTCGGACAGCCAGCCCGTTCTGTCCCTTTCCGTGTCCCGTGCCGGTACAGCCGTGCATCACGACAGCTACGCATACTTCGGACCTGCTGTGCAGGCACCGTGCTGTCATTCTCCTCATGGCACGCGGTGAACCCACCTACAGCCGGGCCACATCCCACCTACAGCCGGGCCACATCCCACCTACAGCCGGCCGCTCCCCCGCTGTCTGCTTCCTGTTGCCGCCTCTGACCGCTGGCTGCCGTGCTGCGCTCAGAGAGCCGGTTTGGAGTCCCGTGATCACTGGCCGTGCCGTGTTGCGGTGTTGTGGTCCCCAGCCCGGCCCAGCCGCGGTCAGTCGGGTCGGTCCGGCTGGCCGGCTGGCCGGGGAGTGTCCCGCAGCCGGCCGCAGGGGCGGGCCCAGCGCCAGGTGTCGGGAAGGCCGTCTCGGGGAACAGTCACTGGTGGACGGCAGGACAGCCGACCTGCTGCCGCCGCTGCTGCTGCCTCCCTCACAATGCATACCAATGACTGGAGCGGCGTCCTGGAGCACAAATACGGCGCTCAGCCGCGCCAGTGACGGACGGCGAGATGGTGCGGCGGCAGACAAAAACTACGCGGAATGACCAGTGGCGGCGGTGGCGGCGCTTTTGGCGAGGCAAAAACGCGTCTCTGATGCATTATACACGCCGTGTCTGTGGTATATGCTGCGTAGCTGGAGACTCAGCATCAGATCAGTGGTACCAGCCGCCTCGGCCGCCGGCTGAGCAGCAAACCTGTGCACTGTGACGAGGGGGCACCGGGAGGGCTCGCTCAGCGACGGGAAGAGGCGGCTCAGCGGTGGGAAGAGGCGGCTCAGCGGAGGGGAGAGGCGGCGCAGCGGAGGGGAAAGGCGGCGCAGCGGAGGGGAGAGGCGGCTCGGCGGTGGGAAGAGGCGGCTCAGCGGTGGGGAGAGGAGGCTCGGCGGTGGGAAGAGGCGGCTCAGCGGAGGGGAGAGGCGGCTCAGCGGAGGGGAGAGGCGGCGCAGCGGTCAGCTGTGCTGTGAGTGCGGCGCTGGGAGCGAGGGGGAGGGCTGGACGTGGACAGACCGCCGCCGCCGCTGTCGGCAGCTCATGAATGGCCGACCGGTCCCCGCTGTGGTCCGCGGGAGACCGCCGCGTGCCTCGCCTGGCTGAGTCATACAGACAGGTCCGAGACGGCCGGCCGCGGCCAGCTCGGCAGCTCATGAATGGCTGACCGGTCCCCGCTGTGGTGTACCGCCGCGTGCCTCGCCTGGCTGAGTCATACAGACAGGTCCGAGACGGCCGGCCGCGGCCAGCTCGGCGAGGTGCGGCCGCCCCCGCCCCCGCCGCCCAGCGGTCCTGCAGCTCTCTGCAGTCTCTGTCCCGCGGTCCTCCGGCCCTGTCGCCCTGCCAGATATTCATATTTCTCAGAAATGCACAGGAGCGTTCCGTGGCGCGCTGTGACACTTTGCTCGGTGCCACAGGAGCGTTCCGTGGCGCGCCGTGACACTGCTCGGTGCCACAGGAGCGTTCCGTGGCGCGCCGTGACACTTTGCTCGGTGCCACAGGAGCGTTCCGTGGCGCGCCGTGACACTGCTCGGTGCCACAGGAGCGTTCCGTGGCGCGCCGTGACACTTTGCTCGGTGCCACAGGAGCGTTCCATGGCGCGCCGTGACACTGCTCGGTGCCACAGGAGCGTTCCGTGGCGCGCCGTGACACTTTGCTCGGTGCCACAGGAGCGTTCCGTGGCGTGCCGTGACACTTTGCTCGGTGTGAGCATTACGAAGCAGGGGGAACTTCACGTGTACAGAACTATGATGAGCAGCCTTTGGTCTCATAGTCCGTACACGTGTGGCTTGACACACTTGACACACTTGACACTTGACACGCTACCGATTTCTCCGATTGTTTTCCTCCACGGAGCGACTTCTGCGCGAGGCGGCTAGGTTCGTGAACAGATCCAAACGAGGCGTCATCATGACTCTGCAGGTGTGTCATGATGACGCCTCGTTACCACCACACCTGACGCGGGGCGGGGAGGGTGTAGACCACTACCTGACGCGGGGGCGGGGAGGGGTAGACCACTACCTGACGCGGGGCGGGGAGGGGTAGACCGCCACCTGACGCGGGGCGGGGAGGGGTAGACCACTACCTGACGCGGGGCGGGGAGGGGTAGACCGCCACCTGACGCGGGGGCGGGGAGGGGTAGACCGCCACCTGACGCGGGGCGGGGAGGGGTAGACCACTACCTGACGCGGGGCGGGGAGGGGTAGACCGCCACCTGACGCGGGGGCGGGGAGGGGTAGACCGCCACCTGACGCGGGGCGGGGAGGGGTAGACCACTACCTGACGCGGGGCGGGGAGGGGTAGACCGCCACCTGACGCGGGGGCGGGGAGGGGTAGACCGGCATCCCGCCGAGTCTGGGGAGGGGTAGACCACCACCTGACGCGGGGCGGGGAGGTGTAGACCACTACCTGACGCGGGGGCGGGGAGGGGTAGACCACCACCTGACGCGGGGCGGGGAGGGTGTAGACCACCACCTGACGCGGGGGTGGGGAGGGGTAGACCACCACCTGACGCGGGGCGGGGAGGGTGTAGACCACCACCTGACGCGGGGGTGGGGAGGGGTAGACCACCACCTGACGCGGGGCGGGGAGGGGTAGACCGCCACCTGACGCGGGGGCGGGGAGGGGTAGACCACCACCTGACGCGGGGGCGGGGAGGGGTAGACCACCACCTGACGCGGGGGCGGGGAGGGGTAGACCACCACCTGACGCGGGGCGGGGAGGGGTAGACCACCACCTGACGCGGGGCGGGGAGGGGTGGACCACCACCTGACGCGGGGCGGGGAGGGGTAGACCACCACCTGACGCGGGGCGGGGAGGGTGTAGACCACCACCTGACGCGGGGCGGGGAGGGGTAGACCACCACCTGACGCGGGGCGGGGAGGGTGTAGACCACCACCTGACGCGGGGGTGGGGAGGGGTAGACCACCACCTGACGCGGGGCGGGGAGGGTGTAGACCACCACCTGACGCGGGGGTGGGGAGGGGTAGACCACCACCTGACGCGGGGCGGGGAGGGGTAGACCGCCACCTGACGCGGGGGCGGGGAGGGGTAGACCACCACCTGACGCGGGGGCGGGGAGGGGTAGACCACCACCTGACGCGGGGGCGGGGAGGGGTAGACCACCACCTGACGCGGGGCGGGGAGGGGTAGACCACCACCTGACGCGGGGCGGGGAGGGGTAGACCACCACCTGACGCGGGGGCGGGGAGGGGTAGACCACCACCTGACGCGGGGCGGGGAGGGGTAGACCACCACCTGACGCGGGGGCGGGGAGGGGTAGACCACCACCTGACGCGGGGGCGGGGAGGGGTAGACCGCCACCTGACGCGGGGGCGGGGAGGGGTAGACCACCACCTGACGCGGGGGCGGGGAGGGGTAGACCACCACCTGACGCGGGGCGGGGAGGGGTAGACCACCACCTGACGCGGGGCGGGGAGGGGTAGACCACCACCTGACGCGGGGGCGGGGAGGGGTAGACCACCACCTGACGCGGGGCGGGGAGGGGTAGACCACCACCTGACGCGGGGGCGGGGAGGGGTAGACCACCACCTGACGCGGGGCGGGGAGGTTCGTGAACAGATCCAAACGAGGCGTCATCATGACTCTGCAGGTGTGTCATGATGACGCCTCGTTACCACCACACCTGACGCGGGGCGGGGAGGTGTAGACCACTACCTGACGCGGGGGCGGGGAGGGTGTAGACCACTACCTGACGCGGGGCGGGGAGGGGTAGACCACCACCTGACGCGGGGCGGGGAGGGGTAGACCACCACCTGACGCGGGGCGGGGAGGGGTAGACCACCACCTGACGCGGGGCGGGGAGGGGTAGACCACCACCTGACGCGGGGGCGGGGAGGGGTAGACCGCCACCTGACGCGGGGCGGGGAGGGGTAGACCACCACCTGACGCGGGGCGGGGAGGGGTAGACCGCCACCTGACGCGGGGCGGGGAGGGGTAGACCACCACCTGACGCGGGGCGGGGAGGGGTAGACCGCCACCTGACGCGGGGCGGGGAGGGGTAGACCACCACCTGACGCGGGGCGGGGAGGGGTAGACCGCCACCTGACGCGGGGCGGGGAGGGGTAGACCACCACCTGACGCGGGGCGGGGAGGGGTAGACCACCACCTGACGCGGGGCGGGGAGGGGTAGACCGCCACCTGACGCGGGGCGGGGAGGGGTAGACCACCACCTGACGCGGGGCGGGGAGGGGTAGACCACCACCTGACGCGGGGCGGGGAGGGGTAGACCACCACCTGACGCGGGGCGGGGAGGGGTAGACCACCACCTGACGCGGGGGCGGGGAGGGGTAGACCACCACCTGACGCGGGGCGGGGAGGGGTAGACCACCACCTGACGCGGGGCGGGGAGGGGTAGACCACCACCTGACGCGGGGCGGGGAGGGGTAGACCGCCACCTGACGCGGGGCGGGGAGGGGTAGACCACCACCTGACGCGGGGCGGGGAGGGGTAGACCGCCACCTGACGCGGGGCGGGGAGGTGTAGACCGCCACCTGACGCGGGGGCGGGGAGGGGTAGACCACCACCTGACGCGGGGCGGGGAGGGGTAGACCACCACCTGACGCGGAGGCGGGGAGGGGTAGACCACCACCTGACGCGGGGGCGGGGAGGGTAGACCACCACCTGACGCGGGGCGGGGAGGGGTAGACCACCACCTGACGCGGGGCGGGGAGGGGTAGACCACCACCTGACGCGGGGCGGGGAGGGGTAGACCACCACCTGACGCGGGGGCGGGGAGGGGTAGACCACCACCTGACGCGGGGCGGGGAGGGGTAGACCACCACCTGACGCGGGGGCGGGGAGGGGTAGACCACCACCTGACGCGGGGGCGGGGAGGGGTAGACCACCACCTGACGCGGGGGCGGGGAGGGGTAGACCACCACCTGACGCGGGGGCGGGGAGGGGTAGACCACCACCTGACGCGGGGCGGGGAGGGGTAGACCGCCACCTGACGCGGGGCGGGGAGGGGTAGACCGCCACCTGACGCGGGGGCGGGGAGGGGTAGACCACCACCTGACGCGGGGGCGGGGAGGGGTAGACCACCACCTGACGCGGGGGCGGGGAGGGGTAGACCACCACCTGACGCGGGGCGGGGAGGGGTAGACCGCCACCTGACGCGGGGGCGGGAGGGGTAGACCACCACCTGACGCGGGGCGGGGAGGGTGTAGACCGCCACCTGACGCGGGGGCGGGGAGGGGTAGACCGCCACCTGACGCGGGGGCGGGGAGGGTGTAGACCGCCACCTGACGCGGGGGCGGGGAGGGGTAGACCGCCACCTGACGCGGGGGCGGGGAGGGGTAGACCACCACCTGACGCGGGGGCGGGGAGGGTGTAGACCGCCACCTGACGCGGGGGCGGGGAGGGGTAGACCGCCACCTGACGCGGGGGCGGGGAGGGGTAGACCACCACCTGACGCGGGGGCGGGGAGGGGTAGACCACTACCTGGCGCGGGGGCGGGGAGGGGTAGACCACTACCTGGCGCGGGGCGGGGAGGGGTAGACCGGCATCCCGCCGAGTCTGGGGAGGGCTGCCCAGCTCTGCGGCGGTCCACTTTCTCTCCAATGCAGACCCTCGGGAGGGTCACCGCCGGTACCAGCGGGTACCGCAGATGGCTGCTGTTGCTCCGCTGACCGCCCGCGAAAGTGAAGGGAATGACGTGCCGAGAGAGAGAGTGAAATGTACTCTAGGGCGCAGCGAGATGAGGCCGGGGGAGGAAGGGTGCAGCGAGATGACGGCATGGGTGGAGTTTCCTATTCAGGTGATGGGACAACTTTGTCTTGGCTGCACCAAGTTTTGCCGCCCGGCCCTCGTCTCAGGCCCTGTAGGCGGTGTCTGTTGGTGCGGTCGATTCTGTACTCCTGTGACGTCACAGGGTGTGAGGAGCAGTAGAGATCCCGGGTGACCTCAGCACATGACGGGCTCGCCGCCCCGCCCGACAGGTGTGGCCAGTGCTGTGCGTGTGTCCGTCAGGGGAGGCGGTTCTCTGTCTCTGCAATATCATAGAAAGTGTGCAGGAGCCCCACCCACAGCCCACAGGTGTGGCTCCCTGGCCGGTGACCTCACCACCGTCCAGCGTGGTGACGGTCACCGCCCCGTCACCGCCCCACCCACTCTCCGGCCGGTGACCTCACCACCTGACCAGCGTGGTGACGTCACTCCCTGACCAGCGTGGTGACGTCACTCCCTGACCAGCGTGGTGACGTCACTCCGGACGTGCCGGTGACGTCCAGAGCAGGGAGGGACGCGGCGTCAGAGACGACGCGCCGAGACGGCGTAGGCGGGACGATGGGTTCAACTGCAGTGGGTCATGAGTCCTGGTGCCAGGTCCGAACTGGTGATGCGGTGAGTGGTGAGTCCTGGTGCCAGGTCCGAACTGGTGATGCGGTGGGTGGTGAGTCCTGGTGCCAGGTCCGAACTGGTGATGCGGTGGGTGGTGAGTCCTGGTGCCAGGTCCGAACTGGTGATACGGTATTGGTTGGTGTGCTGATTTGACTGTTGTCGCCACTCGGTAACACGTCGGAGTGCGGACAGGTCGCCGGTTGTCACATGTTATAGTCAGTTCCGCTGGCTTTAAGCTGTGTGGTTGACTCGGTGTTTGGTGTGCTCCCCGGGCGCACGGAAACAGTCACCGGAGCGTTTTCCGCTGGCTTTAAGCCGTGGGGTTGACTCGGTGTTTGATGTGCTCCCCGGGCGCACGGGAACAGTCACCGGAGCGTTTTCCGCTGGCTTTAAGCTGTGTGGTTGACTCGGTGTTTGGTGTGCTCCCCGGGCGCACGGAAACAGTCACCGGAGCGTGAAGGGTGACTCATTTATCTGAAAATGGCCCGACCTCGCAGCTGCGCCATTACGGTATTGTTAGCCGTTTGGGCGCCATTAGCCCCTATTAGGTGGTAATTGGGCTATTTGTCTCAACTGGGGATACCGGGGGCGGGGATGCTGGGGTGGGGACGCACACCTGGCTGGGGGTAACTGCTCTCTGAAGGTCTACAGCAGGGGAGTACAGGAGGTCGACTTTGTGTGACGTGTAGAGCCAACGGAGTCACCCGCGCGTCATTGCGTTTTGGCTTCAAGCTATTCACGGTGTAGATTCGTGGCGTAGTTTCTCGGCTTGGCTCTGCGGTAGTGGTGGCTCCCGCTGCTGCGGTGCTCGGTCGGGCCACACAGGCAGAGACACACCACCGGCGCCACGCCGTCTGGTGGCCTGGTTCCACCCGCCGCCTGTCAGCCGTGCCAGCCGGCCTGGCTGAGCCGGCCGGGAGGACCGCTAAGTGTCGGAGGGGGAGGGAGGGGGGGGGGGGGCGTCATCGGACCGGACCGTGACCGGCTGTCGTCTGTCCTGCGGGCTGGCACCGTCCGCCGCCGGCCACTGACCCCGTGTGACCCACCTGGCAGCGGTCCCCCCCCCCCCCCCCCCCTCCTCCCCGCCGCCACCACGCCGCTGCCACGTCCGGCCTGGGCTGATAGAGTGGGTAGGGGGCCTCTGTCTGGTGGCGGCCCGGCGTCGGACAACGATCCAGCATCCAATTGCCATGTCTCTTTCACGCATTTACAGCTGGTCTCGAAAGGTGTCCAATGTCCATGGGAAATGCTTTCTCCGTGATGTTCGTAGCACAGCTTGACATCATCAGTTTAAAAAGTTGTGTGTTAAGTTGTAAGTCCCCGTCTGTTGCGGCTGTTCGGGCCGGGTTGGCCGGGTCTGTTGTTGGGGTTGTTGGGCCGGGTCTGTTGTTGGGGTTGTTGGGCTGGGTCTGTTGCGACTGTTGGAGCCGGGTTGGCCGGGTCTGTTGTTGGGGTTGTTGGGCCGGGTCTGTTGTTGGGGTTGTTGGAGCCGGGTCTGTTGCGGCTGTTGGAGCCGGGTTGGCCGGGTCTGTTGTTGGGGTTGTTGGAGCCGGGTCTGTTGCGGCTGTTGGAGCCGGGTTGGCCGGGTCTGTTGTTGGGGTTGTTGGGCTGGGTCTGTTGCGACTGTTGGAGCCGGGTTGGCCGGGTCTGTTGTTGGGGTTGTTGGGCCGGGTCTGTTGTTGGGCTTGTTGGGCCGGGTTAACCTGGCAGACGGAGCGCCCCGGCAGCTCTGAGTAGCAGTGGGGACTAGTGGCGCCCGTTTCAGAAAATATTTGTCGAATGTCCGACCGATGTCCAAGACCATGGTCAGCTGTCCGTCCGAAACTGTCCGAAAATCATTGTTTATCCGAAATTTGTGTCCGAAAGCAGAACAAGTCAAGGCTTTCTTGTTGTATTTGCGGAGTATGCTCAACTTCTGGTACCTTTCTTCAATGAACGTCACACCTGTGAATGGTGCTATTGCTATGCTTACTAACCTATGGTTTTTAAATACAAATAAGTTTGATGTGAATTACCTGTGGCACACTTTCTTTTTTAATACAAGTAACTAAGAGATTTTCGCGACAAGCCATCCTTGGGCAATGGATGTCTGAAAATGTCGAAATAAATATGCTCATGTCCGTCCGAAAACCGAATCGGTCTTCGGACAAATTCGGAATTCCGAAAATGGTTGTACCGATTGGCACCGCTAGTGGGGACACTCCAGCGAGTGGCACGCCACCAGTCACCAGCCCGGTGTGTGGCACTGTGGCATGTCCTGTGTGTGTGGCACGCCACCCATCCGGCCAGTCTGACGGCCCGCAGACCCGCCCGGCTCGTGAAACCTCATCCCGGACCGGCCGGTCGGGATGTCAGGCAGCCGGACTAATGGCGCCGCAGTGTGGCACGGGGACGAGGCGGGGCCGCGGTCAATCTCCCGTGCCGAGAGGACGCGGCGTGGCACGGAGACGAAAGTTGGCCGCGGCCCAGCTCCCGTGCTGAGAGGATGCGGCTGAGGGGAGTGATTCTTGCCCACCCCGTAGTCCAGCCTATAAGCTATATGCCGCCGCGGGTGGGGAGGGGAACCACTCCCCTGCTCTCGATATAGTCGGGAGCTCTCACGCCGACCCAAGCGGGGAACCGAATGACTTGCGCCAGTAGCCAGACTCGAACCCGGAACCTTGGATTCCGAGTCCGACGCTCTACTAACTGAGCCACCCGGCCCCCACATTCAACCAGCGGTGTGCAGTGAGCCTACGCTCGACTGGTCCGGTTTTCTGCGCAGGTCGTCTGCGCAGGTCACGTGCCACCGATGTAGCGTATGCTGATAGCAGTGACCGACGCAGTGGCTGCTGTCCTGCCGTTCTGCCTGCTGGCTGTGTCCTTCCAGGGTCCCTGGCTGTACCTGTGATTGAACCTCATTTCGCCCTACCCCGCCCCCAGATCAGTGCCTCTCGGCTGGTCCGCGCGGCTCGACTGGACCGTGCGGCGGGATCACCAGGTCACCGGGCCGCACGCACCGCACGCATACGGCGCCCTACGCCCTGCGCCCCGCGCCCCGCCCCCGCAGCAGCCGGACGGCGACGCCGGGGTTTGTGTGCGTGCCGCCGCGCCGGCTCTGCTGTGTAACTCTGCTGTGCGGGTCTGGTCAGCCGGACGGCGGCGCCGGGGTTTGAGTGCGTGCCGCCGCGCCGGCTCTGCTGTGTAACTCTGCTGTGCGGGTCTGGTCAGCCGGGCGGCGACGCCGGGGTTTGAGTGCGTGCCGCCGCGCCGGCTCTGCTGTGTAACTCTGCTGTGCGGGTCTGGTCAGCCGGGCGGCGGCGCCGGGGTTTGAGTGCGTGCCGCCGCGCCGGCGGGGTGTGTAACTCTGCTGTGCGGGTCTGGTCAGCCGGGCGGTGGCGCCGGGGTTTGAGTGCGTGCCGCCGCGCCGGCGGGGTGTGCAACTCTGCTGTGCGGGTTTGGTCAGCCGGGCGGCGGCGCCGGGGTTTGAGTGCGTGCCGCCGCGCCGGCGGGGTGTGTAACTCTGCTGTGCGGGTCTGGTCAGCCGGGCGGCGACGCCGGAGTTTGAGTGCGTGCCGCCGCGCCGGCTCTGCTGTGTAACTCTGCTGTGCGGGTCTGGTCAGCCGGACGGCGGCGCCGGGGTTTGTGTGCGTGCCGCCGCGCCGCCGGCGGGGTGTGTAACTCTGCTGTGCGGGTCTGGCTGCGGTCACCGACTCGCCACACCCCGCCGCCACCGTCCGCACTGAGACACGTGATACCAGCCCTTCGGGAGGCGCCGTGTGGTGGTGTAGCTGATTGAACGTCGCACACAGACCCGGTACACCTGGACGTGGTGAACATGGTGAACACAGTGCACACAGGGAACACAGGGAACACAGGGAACACAGGGAACACAGGGCACACAGGGGCAACACGGAACACAGTGAACACATTGAACACAGTGAACACAGTGAACACAGGGAACACAGTGCACACAGTGCACACAGTGCACACAGTGCACACAGTGCACACAGGGCACACAGTGAACACAGGGAACACAGTGCACACAGTGCACACAGTGCACACAGTGCACACAGTGCACACAGTGCACACAGTGCACACAGTGCACACAGTGCACACAGTGCACACAGTGCACACAGTGCACACAGGGCACACAGTGAACACAGGGAACACAGTGCACACAGTGTACACAGTGCACACAGTGCACACAGTGCACACAGTGCACACAGTGCACACAGTGCACACAGTGCACACAGTGCACACAGGGCACACAGGGAACACGGGTACACAGTGCACACAGGGAACACGGGGAACACGGGGCACACAGTGCACACAGGGAACACGGGGAACACAGGGAACACGGGTAAGTTAACTGAGGCGCCCAACTCAGCGTAATGACTTATATAATGACTGCATAATGACTGGTAATTACTTATAATCTAGAATAATATTGGTAATGACTAAATGACGCAAAGATGATAATTTGATGGCCCGTGGAGCTAAATGGTGAGCGCACATCGGCTCCCAATGCTGACGTAGAGCGGACACATTGGCTCCCAATGCTGACGTAGAGCGGACCCATCGGCTCCCAATGCTGGCGTAGAGCGGACCCATCGGCTCCCAATGCTGACGTAGAGCGGACACATTGGCTCCCAATGCTGACGTATAGCGGACCCATCGGCTCCCAATGCTGACGTAGAGCGGACCCATCTGCTCCCAATGCTGACGTAGATCGGACCCATCGGCGCTCCAATTGCTGACGAATGGGACGGTATGAGTTACAGACGGACGTCATGAATATAGGGGGGGGGGGGGGGGGAGAGACGCGTGAGCCTCTTTCCACGGTGCCGGCTGGTGTGCGGTCACGTGCGGGCGTGACCTGGTGACCCGGGCAGGCTGGTCGTGACGGGCCGGGGGAGGGGAGAGGCGCCTCCTGCCGCGGTCCGGCCCGGGCCGGACGGAACTGTGGCAACGGAGGCACCTGTGGCGGGCCGGGTCGGAGGAGTTAAAGAGGTACCTGTGGCAACGGAGCCATCTGTGGCGGGCGGGGCTGGGGCCAGAGGAGTTAGAGAGGTAGCTGTGGCAACGGAGCCATCTGTGGTCACCGGACATAGGCGGGGATGCGGCGCGGCGGGTATCATACTTGGGGACATTGGGGCACAGTCCCTAGTAATGTTAATCCATCAATAATGTGTTCCTATGTTTAAGTACACGTGCACTTTGATTTGCCCCCATTAATGTTGAGGCCGCGGCGACACCACTGCCTGGTGTCTTGACTCGCTGTTGTTCAGTATCGTCCCGCGGCGACACCACTGCCTGGTGTCTTGACTCGCTGTTGTTCAGTATCGTCCCGCGGCGACACCACTGCCTGGTGTCTTGACTCGCTGTTGTTCAGTATCGTCCCGCGGCGACACCACTGCCTGGTGTCTTGACTCGCTGTTGTTCAGTATCGTCCCGCGGCGACACCACTGCCTGGTGTCTTGACTCGCTGTTGTTCAGTATCGTCCCGCGGCGACACCACTGCCTGGTGTCTTGACTCGCTGTTGTTCAGTATCGTCCCGCGGCGACACCACTGCCTGGTGTCTTGACTCGCTGTTGTTCAGTATCGTCCCGCGGCGACACCACTGCCTGGTGTCTTGACTCGCTGTTGTTCAGTATCGTCCCGCGGCGACACCACTGCCTGGTGTCTTGACTCGCTGTTGTTCAGTATCGTCCCGCGGCGACACCACTGCCTGGTGTCTTGACTCGCTGTTGTTCAGTATCGTCCCGCGGCGACACCACTGCCTGGTGTCTTGACTCGCTGTTGTTCAGTATCGTCCCGCGGCGACACCACTGCCTGGTGTCTTGACTCGCTGTTGTTCAGTATCGTCCCGCGGCGACACCACTGCCTGGTGTCTTGACTCGCTGTTTTTCAGTATCGTCCGTATGCCTCTCGCTCCCTTCACTCGCCTCGCGGAACTCAACACTCCGTTCCTCTGTCGGCCAGGCTCTCAGGCGCTGAAATCTCCGACCAACAGCCTCCCTGGCGCTGAAATCTCCGACCAACAGCTTCCCTGGCGCTGAAATCTCCGACCAACAGCCTCCCTGGCGCTGAAATCTCCGACCAACAGCCTCCCTGGCGCTGAAATCTCCGACCAACAGCCTCCCTGGCGCTGAAATCTCCGACCAACAGCCTCCCTCCCAGGCGCCGGCCAGTCTCTCGCTAATTGCTTTCGTCGCGGTAGAAGCGTCCGTCTCCATTGACTCCAGTGACGTCACGGGCTCCGGTGACGTCAGCGGTGCTGTTAATTGCGGACGAAGGCTTGACGAGATGAACTGCGGTCGATATTTGGTTGCAGGCTACCTAGCTCCATCTTTGGTAAATTCCGAAATCGATCAAGTAGTATCCCATGCCATGTAAAACCAATATTATGCATGCTCACTCCCTGGTGGCAGCACTCCCCGGCAGTCCCATGTCACTCCCTGGTGGCAGCACTCCCCGGCAGTGGCTGTCACTCCCTGGTGGCAGCACTCTCCGGCAGTCCCATGCCACTCCCTGGTGGCAGCACTCCCCGGCAGTCCCATGTCACTCCCTGGTGGCAGCACTCCCCGACAGTCCCATGTCACTCCCTGGTGGCAGCACTCCCCGGCAATCCCATGTCACTCCCTGGTGGCAGCACTCCCCGGCAGTGGCTGTCACTCCCTGGTGGCAGCACTCCTCGGCAGTGGCTGTCACTCCCTGGTGGCAGCACTCCCCGGCAGTGGCTGTCGCTCCCTGGTGGCAGCACTCCCCGGCAGTCCCATGTTACTCCCTGGTGGCAGCACTCCCCGACAGTCCCATGTCGCTCCCTGGTGGCAGCACTCCCCGGCAGTGGCTGTCACTCCCTGGTGGCAGCACTCTCCGGCAGTGGCTGTCACTCCCTGGTGACAGCACTCCCCGGCAGTGGTTGTCACTCCCTGGTGGCAGCACTCTCCGGCAGTGGCTGTCTCCCTGGTGGCAGCACTCCCCGACAGTGGCTGTCACTCCCTGGTGGCAGCACTCTCCGGCAGTGGCTGTCACTCCCTGGTGGCAGCACTCCCCGGCAGTGGCTGTTACTCCCTGGTGGCAGCACTCTCCGGCAGTCCCATGTCACTCCCTGGTGGCAGCACTCCCCGGCAGTCCCATGTCACTCCCTGGTGGCAGCACTCCCCGGCAATCCCATGTCACTCCCTGGTGGCAGCACTCCCCGGCAGTCCCATGTCACTCCCTGGTGGCAGCACTCCCCGGCAGTGGCTGTCACTCCCTGGTGGCAGCACTCCCCGGCAGTGGCTGTCACTCCCTGGTGGCAGCACTCTCCGGCAGTGGCTGTCACTCCCTGGTGGCAGCACTCCCCGGCAGTGGCTGTCACTCCCTGGTGGCAGCACTCCCCGGCAGTGCCATGTCACTCCCTGGTGGCAGCACTCCCCGGCAGTGGCTGTCACTCCCTGGTGGCAGCACTCCCCGGCAGTGGCTGTCACTCCCTGGTGGCAGCACTCCCCGGCAGTGGCTGTCACTCCCTGGTGACAGCACTCCCCGGCAGTGGCTGTCACTCCCTGGTGGCAGCACTCCCCGGCAGTGGCTGTCACTCCCTGGTGGCAGCACTCTCCGGCAGTGGCTGTCACTCCCTGGTGACAGCACTCCCCGGCAGTGGTTGTCAATCCCTGGTGGCAGCACTCTCCGGCAGTGGCTGTCTCTCCCTGGTGGCAGCACACCCCGACAGTGGCTGTCACTCCCTGGTGGCAGCACTCTCCGGCAGTGGCTGTCACTCCCTGGTGGCAGCACTCCCCGGCAGTGGCTGTTACTCCCTGGTGGCAGCACTCTTCGGCAGTCCCATGTCACTCCCTGGTGGCAGCACTCTCCGGCAGTCCCATGCCACTCCCTGGTGGCAGCACTCTCCGGCAGTGGCTGTCACTCCCTGGTGGCATCACTCCTCGGCAGTGGCTGTCACTCCCTGGTGGCAGCACTCCCCGGCAGTGGCTGTCACTCCCTGGTGGCAGCACTCCCCGGCAGTGGCACGCTCCGTTATCGATCCCGATGGTTGCTCAGTACTCAGCTACTGTCGAGACACACCGCCCACGTGTTGCGTCCTGATCGCTCAGTCAATCCGGTGTGTAAATAACGACGAGGGCCACCTCGTGTCACCTTCTCCGAAGTGGAGGCGTCACGATGACGTGGGTGTGACACTTGCTCCCTGGGTCGGTGACGGGTGAGATTATTACGTGGAGGAACTGGGATAGGTCTAATCACGACTTCCGGTCATCGCGTGGTATCATGTAGCTCTGCCGGTATTAGAGGTGCGACTTCCGACCATCTCCGGCATCAGGCAGCTGCCGGTATCAGAGGTGCGACTTCCGACCATCGGCCGGCATCAGGCAGCTGCCGGTATTAGAGGTGCGACTTCGACCATCGGCCGGCATCAGGCAGCTGCCGGTATTAGAGGTGCGACTTCCGACCATCGGCCGGCATCAGGCAGCTGCCGGTATTAGAGGTGCGACTTCCGACCATCGGCCGGCATCAGGCAGCTGCCGGTATTAGAGGTGCGACTTCCGACCATCGGCCGGCATCAGGCAGCTGCCGGTATTAGAGGTGCGACTTCCGACCATCGGCCGGCATCAGGCAGCTGCCGGTATTAGAGGTGCGACTTCCGACCATCGGCCGGCATCAGGCAGCTGCCGGTATTAGAGGTGCGACTTCCGACCATCGGCGGCATCAGGCAGCTGCCGGTATTAGAGGTGCGACTTCCGACCATCGGCCGGCATCAGGCAGCTGCCGGTATTAGAGGTGCGACTTCTGACCATCGGCCGGCATCAGGCAGCTGCCGGTATTAGAGGTGCGACTTCCGACCATCGGCCGGCATCAGGCAGCTGCCGGTATTAGAGGTGCGACTTCCGACCATCGGCCGGCATCAGGCAGCTGCCGGTATTAGAGGTGCGACTTCCGACCATCGGCCGGCATCAGGCAGCTGCCGGTATTAGAGGTGCGACTTCCGACCATCGGCCGGCATCAGGCAGCTGCCGGTATCAGAGGTGCAACTTCCGACCATCGGTTGACATCAGGCAACTGCCGGTATTAGAGGTGCGACTTCCGACCATCGGCCGGCATCAGGCAGCTGACGGTACCAGATGTGCAACTTCCGACCATCGGTTGACATCAGGCAACTGCCGGTATTAGAGGTGCGACTTCCGACCATCGGCCGGCATCAGGCAGCTGACGGTACCAGATGTGCGACTTCCGACCATCGGCCGGCATCAGGCAGCTGACGGTACCAGATGTGCGACTTCCGACCATCGGCCGGCATCAGGCAGCTGACGGTACCAGATGTGCGACTTCTGACCATCGGCCGGCATCAGGCAGCTGACGGTACCAGATGTGCGACTTCCGACCATCGGCCGGCATCAGGCAGCTGACGGTACCAGATGTGCGACTTCCGACCATCGGCCGGCATCAGGCAGCTGACGGTACCAGAGGTGCGACTTCGACCATCGGCCGGCATCAGGCAGCTGCCGGTATTAGAGGTGCGACTTCCGACCATCGGCCGGCATCAGGCAGCTGACGGTATTAGAGGTGCGACTTCCGACCATCGGCCGGCATCAGGCAGCTGCCGGTATTAGAGGTGCGACTTCCGACCATTGGCCGGCATCAGGCAGCTGCCGGTATTAGAGGTGCGACTTCCGACCATCGGCCGGCATCAGGCAGCTGACGGTACCAGATGTGCGACTTCCGACCATCGGCCGGCATCAGGCAGCTGCCGGTATCAGAGGTGCGACTTCCGACCATCGGCCGGCATCAGGCAGCTGACGGTACCAGATGTGCGACTTCCGACCATCGGCCGGCATCAGGCAGCTGACGGTATCAGAGGTGCGACTTCTGACCATCGGCCGGCATCAGGCAGCTGACGGTACCAGAGGTGCGACTTCCGACCATCGGCCGGCATCAGGCAGCTGCCGGTATCAGAGGTGCGACTTCCGACCATCGGCCGGCATCAGGCAGCTGCCGGTATTAGAGGTGCGACTTCTGACCATCGGCCGGCATCAGGCAGCTGCCGGTATTAGAGGTGCGACTTCTGACCATCGGCCGGCATCAGGCAGCTGACGGTACCAGATGTGCGACTTCTGACCATCGGCCGGCATCAGGCAGCTGACGGTACCAGATGTGCGACTTCCGACCATCGGCCGGCATCAGGCAGCTGACGGTACCAGATGTGCGACTTCCGACCATCGGCCGGCATCAGGCAGCTGACGGTACCAGATGTGCGACTTCCGACCATCGGCCGGCATCAGGCAGCTGACGGTACCAGATGTGCGACTTCCGACCATCGGCCGGCATCAGGCAGCTGACGGTACCAGATGTGCGACTTCTGACCATCGGCCGGCATCAGGCAGCTGACGGTACCAGATGTGCGACTTCTGACCATCGGCCGGCATCAGGCAGCTGCCGGTATCAGAGGTGCGACTTCCGACCATCGGCCGGCATCAGGCAGCTGACGGTACCAGATGTGCGACTTCTGACCATCGGCCGGCATCAGGCAGCTGCCGGTATTAGAGGTGCGACTTCCGACCATCGGCCGGCATCAGGCAGCTGCCGGTATTAGAGGTGCGACTTCCGACCATCGGCCGGCATCAGGCAGCTGCCGGTATTAGAGGTGCGACTTCCGACCATCGGCCGGCATCAGGCAGCTGCCGGTATTAGAGGTGCGACTTCCGACCATCGGCCGGCATCAGGCAGCTGACGGTACCAGATGTGCGACTTCCGACCATCGGCCGGCATCAGGCAGCTGCCGGTATCAGAGGTGCGACTTCTGACCATCGGCCGGCATCAGGCAGCTGACGGTATCAGAGGTGCGACTTCTGACCATCGGCCGGCATCAGGCAGCTGACGGTACCAGAGGTGCGACTTCCGACCATCGGCCGGCATCAGGCAGCTGCCGGTATCAGAGGTGCGACTTCCGACCATCGGCCGGCATCAGGCAGCTGCCGGTATTAGAGGTGCGACTTCTGACCATCGGCCGGCATCAGGCAGCTGCCGGTATTAGAGGTGCGACTTCTGACCATCGGCCGGCATCAGGCAGCTGACGGTACCAGATGTGCGACTTCTGACCATCGGCCGGCATCAGGCAGCTGACGGTACCAGATGTGCGACTTCCGACCATCGGCCGGCATCAGGCAGCTGCCGGTATTAGAGGTGCGACTTCTGACCATCGGCCGGCATCAGGCAGCTGCCGGTATTAGAGGTGCGACTTCTGACCATCGGTTGACATCAGGCAGCTGACGGTACCAGAGGTGCGACTTCCGACCATCGGCCGGCATCAGGCAGCTGCCGGTATTAGAGGTGCGACTTCTGACCATCGGTTGACATCAGGCAGCTGACGGTACCAGATGTGCGACTTCCGACCATCGGCCGGCATCAGGCAGCTGACGGTACCAGAGGTGCGACTTCCGACCATCGGCCGGCATCAGGCAGCTGCCGGTATCAGAGGTGCGACTTCCGACCATCGGCCGGCATCAGGCAGCTGACGGTACCAGAGGTGCGACTTCCGACCATCGGCCGGCATCAGGCAGCTGACGGTACCAGATGTGCGACTTCTGACCATCGGCCGGCATCAGGCAGCTGACGGTACCAGATGTGCGACTTCCGACCATCGGCCGGCATCAGGCAGCTGACGGTACCAGATGTGCGACTTCTGACCATCGGCCGGCATCAGGCAGCTGACGGTACCAGATGTGCGACTTCCGACCATCGGCCGGCATCAGGCAGCTGACGGTACCAGAGGTGCGACTTCCGACCATCGGCCGGCATCAGGCAGCTGACGGTACCAGATGTGCGACTTCCGACCATCGGCCGGCATCAGGCAGCTGACGGTACCAGATGTGCGACTTCTGACCATCGGCCGGCATCAGGCAGCTGACGGTACCAGATGTGCGACTTCTGACCATCGGCCGGCATCAGGCAGCTGACGGTACCAGAGGTGCGACTTCTGACCATCGGTTGACATCAGGCAGCTGACGGTACCAGAGGTGCGACTTCTGACCATCGGCCGGCATCAGGCAGCTGACGGTACCAGAGGTGCGACTTCCGACCATCGGCCGGCATCAGGCAGCTGACGGTACCAGAGGTGCGACTTCCGACCATCGGCCGGCATCAGGCAGCTGACGGTACCAGAGGTGCGACTTCCGACCATCGGCCGGCATCAGGCAGCTGACGGTACCAGATGTGCGACTTCCGACCATCGGCCGGCATCAGGCAGCTGACGGTATTAGAGGTGCGACTTCCGACCATCGGCCGGCATCAGGCAGCTGCCGGTACCAGATGTGCGACTTCCGACCATCGGTTGACATCAGGCAGCTGACGGTACCAGATGTGCGACTTCCGACCATCGGCCGGCATCAGGCAGCTGACGGTACCAGAGGTGCGACTTCCGACCATCGGCCGGCATCAGGCAGCTGACGGTATTAGAGGTGCGACTTCCGACCATCGGCCGGCATCAGGCAGCTGCCGGTACCAGAGGTGCGACTTCCGACCATCGGCCGGCATCAGGCAGCTGCCGGTACCAGATGTGCGACTTCCGACCATCGGTTGACATCAGGCAGCTGACGGTACCAGATGTGCGACTTCCGACCATCGGCCGGCATCAGGCAGCTGCCGGTACCAGAGGTGCGACTTCCGACCATCGGCCGGCATCAGGCAGCTGCCGGTACCAGATGTGCGACTTCCGACCATCGGTTGACATCAGGCAGCTGACGGTACCAGAGGTGCGACCCGTTTCTGTTGCGATATTATGGTAAGCCGATCATGCAGGAAAGTTCATGATTTAAAACACTGTGAGTAATCACTATTTCACAAGCTGAATCTGGCATTTCCGCTCGTCGGAGCTTTCAAGCATGTGCTGTATTTACCGTTGGATCTAAGCCACTGCGTTGGTGATTGGCTCGCTGAGCTACGGTCCAGGGTCGACATTGGTGATTGGCTCGCTGAGCTACGGTCCAGGGTCGACATTGGTGATTGGCTCGCTGAGCTACGGTCCAGGGTCGACATTGGTGATTGGCTCGCTGAGCTACGGTCCAGGGTCGACATTGGTGATTGGCTCGCTGAGCTACGGTCCAGGGTCGACATTGGTGATTGGCTCGCTGAGCTACGGTCCAGGGTCGACATTGGTGATTGGCTCGCTGAGCTACGGTCCAGGGTCGACATTGGTGATTGGCTCGTTGAGCTACGGTCCAGGGTCGACATTGGTGATTGGCTCGTTGAGCTACGGTCCAGGGTCGACATTGGTGATTGGCTCGTTGAACTACGGTCCAGGGTCGACATTGGTGATTGGCTCGTTGAGCTACGGTCCAGGGTCGACATTGGTGATTGGCTCGTTGAGCTACGGTCCAGGGTCGATTTAGGTACCGGGTACTGCGCGTTACACTGTCTGGACCGGACAGCGGCGGTACGTCACCGGCCCAAAATACCGCGGGAACCGGAACCGGACCCGGCGGCCGGCCGCGCCTGCCCGTCCCCTGTCGGTATGTGTGTCTGTCGTCTGTCCGTATGCGTGTCTGTGTGTCTCTGTCCGGCCTGTCAGTGTCTCCGTCCCCGCTGTCTGTATGTGTGTATGTGTGTCTGTCTGTCTCCGTCTGGCTCTGTCCGGCCTGTCAGCGTCTTTGTACCGTCTGTCCCTGCGTGTCCGTGTCTCGCACCGCACCACGGCTGCTCCTGTCGGCCGGTTCTGAAAATGTCTCGCCTTCCCACCTGAGCCGTGCTATGCTATCGACCGGCTGGACCCGGCTGCCGAGCTGCTGAGCTCCCGGCTGCCGAGCTGACCCAGCTGTCCGGGGCTGGGGACGAGTCAGAGGCGAGCTGCGGCCCCCGTGAGACTGTGGGACGAGCCAGCCAGCTCCGGCGCCAGGTGGACTGTTTCAGCGGCGCCAGGCGTGAGAGCTACGGCACTACGACAGCTCAGACAGTGCGGGTGCTGCCGAAGTGTCAGCCCTCAGAAGAATGGTGGTGCTACCCCAGGCTGTGACAGCTTCCAGACGATGAGCTGGGGTTGCTGTCTCAGGCTCTGAGCGGGGGCGGCCTGTTTGAGGGAAGGGTAGCCGGAGTTTCACTACGCCGCCCCGTCCCGCCGGCCAGTGCCGTGAGCCCCGCCCCAGCACTGATGTGTCTGAGACCTTATATCCGCCGACTGTGCTGTGAGCCCCGCCCCAGCACTGGTATGTCTGAGACCGTATATCCGCCGGCCAGTGCCGTGAGCCCCGCCCCAGCACTGATGTGTCTGAGACCGTATATCCGCCGGCCAGTGCCGTGAGCCCCGCCCCAGCACTGGTATGTCTGAGACCGTATATCCGCCGGCCAGTGCCGTGAGCCCCGCCCCAGCACTGGTATGTCTGAGACCGTATATCCGCCGGCCAGTGCCGTGAGCCCCGCCCCAGCACTGGTATGTCTGAGACCGTATATCCGCCGGCCAGTGCCGTGAGCCCCGCCCCAGCACTGATCTGTCTGAGACCGTATATCCGCCGGCCAGTGCCGTGAGCCCCGCCCCAGCACTGATCTGTCTGAGACCGTATATCCGCCGGCCAGTGCCGTGAGCCCCGCCCCAGCACTGATGTGTCTGAGACCGTATATCCGCCGGCCAGTGCCGTGAGCCCCGCCCCAGCACTGGTCTGTCTGAGACCGTATATCCGCCGGCCAGTGCCGTGAGCCCCGCCCCAGCACTGGTCTGTCTGGACCGTATATCCGCCGGCCAGTGCCGTGAGCCCCGCCCCAGCACTGGTCTGTCTGGACCGTATATCCGCCGGCCAGTGCCGTGAGCCCCGCCCCAGCACTGGTCTGTCTGAGACCGTATATCCGCCGGCCAGTGCCGTGAGCCCCGCCCCAGCACTGGTCTGTCTGGACCGTATATCCGCCGGCCAGTGCCGTGAGCCCCGCCCCAGCACTGGTCTGTCTGAGACCGTATATCCGCCTGCCAGTGCTGTGAGCCCCGCCCCAGCACTGGTCTGTCTGGGACCTTATATCCGCCGGTCGTGCCTGATCACTGACCGACCGGGCGGAGGCCGGCCGGTAAAAACCGCCCCGCTGCAGCACCGGTCGGCACGCGACCGACCCCCGCGGCGGTGGGCTGGCTCTGCCACTCCCACCCGGTTCTGTTCTGTTCTGTTCTGTTCTGTTCTGTTCTGTTCTGTTCTGTTCTGTTCTGTTCTGTTCTGTTCTGTTCTGTATTGGACTGCAGGACTGGCGCCCACCAATTTGACGAAGCTTTTCGTTGACCCCTCTGCCGTAAGACTGTGCTAGGGGCTGATTATGCACGTTTTCATTCAAATAAGAGGAGCGACATGTGTGTCCCACTTTATAGTGGTATTCAACGTATATCGGATGTCCTATTCACATTGTCGCGCACATTAAAGGTCAACGAGTCGCCACGTGAGCTCCATTTGCTGAACTCTCCCGGCTGTGACACGTCAAAAGCCGGCGCCGTCACGGCTCTGAATGACCGGTAACGTGCGCGGTACGGTGGAATTCGGCGGTGCAGGGGACGTGCACCAGCCGGTGCCGGTTACACCATTGAGCCATGACCTCGCTGTTCCGTTGGTGCTGGGCCGGGGCAGGGGCCGAACTGTAGCTGGGCCGGGGATGAACTGTAGCTGGGCCGGGGCCGAACTGTAGCTGGGGCTGGGCCGGGGCCGAACTGTAGCTGGGGCTGGACTGGGCCCGGGTCGAACTGTAGCTGGGGCTGGGACTGTGTTCAGTTCCGGCTGTCGACCGCCGGCCGCTTTTGCCGCCGGTGCTGTCGACTGAAGGTGCCGGTGTTGTAGGGCCGGCCGGCGATGGGGCGGGGGATGTTGGGGGCGGTCCCTGCGGCCCTATCTGGTCGGCGGTGTCACGTCCACTGTATATAGTGGACGTGACACCGCCAGCGTCCACTGTCGTTTACCGTGCATGTGTTAACAGGCATGTGGCGTCGGCCGCTGAAAAAAAAACACACGAACGGACGGGATTTTTGCATCGGAACAAAAACGCGTGCTATTGTTAGGTGTGTCGTCCGGTGTGGGCGGGGCCGGCGGCCGGCGGACCCGGGCTGTGTCGATGGCGGCGGGCCGTCGATTTTACAGCTGGGAGGTGCTTATTACAGCCCGCGGCACCAGTCTCCTGCCTGACGGTCCGGGCCGGCGTGGAGTGAGGGCGGCGGGTGGGGGTCGGACTCAGCCGGTCGTCACGGGGCGGGGGTCGGCAGGCGTGATCAATACCGCCACCGCCACCGTCCCAGCCGTGAGTTACCTGTACCGGCTCAGCCGTGAGTTACCTGTACCGGCCCAGCCGTGAGTTACCTGTACCGGCCCAGCTGTGAGTTACCTGTACCGGCCCAGCCGTGAGTTACCTGTACCGGCCCAGCCGTGAGTTACCTGTACCGGCCCAGCCGTGTGTTACCTGTGGCGGCCCAGCCGTGAGTTACCTGTACCGGCCCAGCCGTGAGTTACCTGTACCGGTCCAGCCGTGTGTTACCTGTACCGGCCCAGCCGTGTGGACTCGGCGGCGGCGGGGGACGGCAGGGTGTATGGTCCGCAGCACCTGCCACCTACACCTCCCTCCGTCACGTGACTGGGTGTGACGGGTCACCATCACCTGGCTGGCTGTGACGGGTCACCATCACGTGGCTGGCTGTGACGGGTCACCATCACGTGGCTGGCTGTGACGGGTCACCATCACGTGGCTGGCTGTGACGGGTCACCATCACGTGGCTGGCTGTGACGGGTCACCATCACGTGGCTGTCTGTGACGGGTCACCATCACGTGGCTGGCTGTGACGGGTCACCATCACGTGGCTGGCTGTGACGGGTCACCATCACGTGGCTGGCTGTGACGGGTCACCATCACGTGGCTGGCTGTGACGGGTCACCATCACGTGGCTGGCTGTGACGGGTCACCATCACGTGGCTGGCTGTGACGGGTCACCATCACGTGTCTGGCTGTGACGGGTCACCATCACGTGGCTGGCTGTGACGGGTCACCATCACGTGGCTGGCTGTGACGGGTCACCATCACGTGGCTGGCTGTGACGGGTCACCATCACGTGGCTGGCTGTGACGGGTCACCATCACGTGGCTGGCTGTGACGGGTCACCATCACGTGGCTGGCTGTGACGGGTCACCATCACGTGGCTGGCTGTGACGGGTCACCATCACGTGGCTGGCTGTGACGGGTCACCATCACGTGGCTGGCTGTGACGGGTCACCATCACGTGGCTGGCTGTGACGGGTCACCATCACGTGGCTGGCTGTGACGGGTCACCATCACGTGGCTGGCTGTGACGGGTCACCATCACGTGGCTGGCTGTGACGGGTCACCATCACCTGGCTGGCTGTGACGGGTCACCATCACGTGGCTGGCTGTGACGGGTCACCATCACGTGGCTGGCTGTGACGGGTCACCATCACGTGGCTGGCTGTGACGGGTCACCATCACGTGGCTGGCTGTGACGGGTCACCATCACGTGGCTGGTTGTGACGGGTCACCATCACGTGACTGACTGTGACGGGTTATCGCCTGTGACGGCTGAGCCCGACTTTCCCGCCCCGCGTGGTCCCCGACTGATCGGTGGTGCCGTGAGTGTCCGTCGTCCTGTAGCCGGCCGACCCGCGGCCCGCGGATTACCGCTGCAGCTCTGCGCTTTTTACAGACGCTAACTGGCGATCGGCCTGTCGACAATTCCTCCTTGTTTGGTGGTGCAGACCGATGCCGTGGGACTGATTCGGCCGCTGAATCACCCTCGTTTTTCGATCCCCGTTGAGCAATCTGCGATGATGGCGGTGACCCGAACAGTCACAAACAAAAACAGCCGGCGTACCGGCCCGACCCGGCGGATCGTTACGTACCGGTATACAATATACACTGCGTGAGTCACGCTATGCTATGTACTGTATACCGGCGTCGGCGTCTGTATACCGGCGTATGCTGTGTACTGTATACCGGCGTCGGCGTCTGTATACCGGCGTATACTGTGTACTGTATACCGGCGTATGCTGTGTACTGTATACCGGCGTCGGCGTCTGTATACCGGCGTATGCTGTGTACTGTATACCGGCGTATGCTGTGTACTGTATACCGGCGTATGCTATGTACTGTATACCGGCGTCGGCGTCTGTATACCGGCGTATGCTGTGTACTGTATACCGGCGTATGCTGTGTACTGTATACTGACTCAACCGGCGTCGGACCGGCAACAGGGCGTTCTCATTGTCACAGGAACTTTTACCGCCTCGGTGCGAAGACGAATTGTGGGTGTCAATGCTGGTTCGAATGTTCCGGTTTTCCTCCGAGTTCATTGGTTTTCACCTGTGGCGTTCGCTTGGCGTTTCTACCTCAGGGCAGTTCGGCACTCTGGCATGCAAGGGACCGTCTAGCGGCTAGCCACTGCCCCGGGAAAATACCTGGGTAGGCACCGGGCAGTAACCCACCTCTCTCAGCACCTCCGCCGTGTTATGAGAGAGGAGGAAGGGGCACCCGCCGTCTCCGCCGCCGCCGCCGTCTCCGTCTCCGTCTCCGTCTCCGTCTCCGTCTCCGTCTCTCCGTCTCTCCGTCTCTCCGTCTCTCCGTCTCTCCGTCTCTCCGTCTCTCCGTCTCTCCGTCTCTCCGTCTCTCCGTCTCTCCGTCTCTCCGTGTCCGTGTCCGTGTCCGTGTCCGTGTCCGTGTCTCCGTGTCCGTGTCTCCGTGTCCGTGTCTCCGTGTCCGTGTCTCCGTGTCCGTGTCTCCGTCTCCGTCTCCGTCTCCGTCTCCGTCTCCGTCTCCGCCGTCGCGTCGCTGACGGTGTCGGCGCCGTGTCCTCGGCCCTATTTCTGCCCGGTTTACAGGAGCGATAAACAGCGCCGGCCCCAAAGGCGGACCGAGGGTAAACGACGCAGCAGCGGCGCACAGAACACGGCCTCCGGACCTCACCGACCACCGACCGACGGGTCACGGGTGGAGACGGTTAGGTGGGAGGCTAGACTGACGTACTGGCGGGATAGCTAGACTGACGGAGTAGGGAGGCTAGATAGGCGGCAAGAGGCTTGAGCTGCCTGGCTATCGGTGGCGAGTGGACGGACGGACGGTTAGGGGAGGCTAGATTGACGAGGTTTGAGGCTAGCTAGACGGCTAGAGGCTTGAGTTGCCTGACAGACAGGGTAGACGAGCGGGCAGACGGATGGACGGACGGTCAGGTGGACAGACGGACACGGAGTTGGCAGCTATGCTCACCGTCGCCAGGATGACGGACAACTCATCAACAGGGTGTCGTTGTTAGGGAAGTCACTGCTGGTGACTTCCCTAATACCAGCAGTGGACTACCTTGATTCAGGTCATGACAATCCCACACAAACATGAAAATCCACCTGTGGTGTACGCTACAGCGATGTGGCATTTTCTTGGTGCGTTTTTCTGCATGCCTTCTCTGCTTTCCTTCATGCCTGCCGCGCGTTTGCCCCGAACCTTCAGCAGTGCACCGCGTGCCACGCCGTTAGCAGTGGGGTGGATAGCTGAGTTGTACGGTGTGCTCAGCGCACCCTGGCTGTTTTCCCACGCACCTGCAGACAGCGAGTCAGTCGTCACGAGCTGGGTCCGGTGACGTCACGAGCTGGGTCCGGTGACGTCACGAGGCCGGCTTCGGTGACTGATGTGGGGTGGACTGGGGTGGTCCGGCCCGCTGGGAGGCTCGGCACCGGTCTGTGGTGGTACCGTGGGGTGACTGATGTGGGGTGGTCCGGCCCTCTGGGGAGGCTCGGCACCTGTCTGCGGTGGTGCCGTGGGGTGACTGATGTGGGGTGGTCCGGCCCGCTGGGGAGGCTCAGCACCGGTCTGCGGTGGTGCCGTGGGGTGACTGATGTGGGGTTGTCCGGCCCGCTGAGGAGGCTCAGCACCGGTCTGCGGTGGTGCCGTGGGGTGACTGATGTGGGGTGGTCCGGCCCGCTGAGGAGGCTCAGCACCGGTCTGCGGTGGTGCCGTGGGGTGACTGATGTGGGGTTGTCCGGCCCTCTGAAGATTCTCAGCACCGGTCTGCGGTGGTGTGGCGACCATGGCTTGCAGAGACAGAGAAGGGCGGCGGTGACACGCCCCCGCCTCCCAGTCCATGTACAGTGTACGGCCACCCCATCAGTGTTGGTCGTCCAGTCCGTCCATTCATTCAGTCATCCAGTCTCTGGTGTTGGTCGTCCAATCCGTCCATTCATTCCGTCATCCAGTCTCTGGTGTTCGTCGGTGGCCGTCGCGTCGGTCCGGGCGCCGGGCCACCTGTTGCGGCGGAGTGTCGCGGTCTACTATCTGTCTGTGTGTGCGCGGTGTGGCGCGTGTTCTCTGACGTGCCGCTGTTGCTGCGATGCGTCACGGTACGGATGTGTCACGAGGCGCCAGCTGTGGCGGCCTGATGCATTGTGGTCCGCCCCACCACACACCGCCCGGTCTGCCCCGCCCCCGGCGCGCTCCGCCCAGACCCGTCCTGCCCCGTCCCGGCCCGGCCCGTCACAGCCGCCCCGGCACAGACCCGTCCTGTCCCGACCCGGCCCGTCACAGCCGCCCCGGCACAGACCCGTCCTGTCCCGACCCGGCCCGTCACAGCCGCCCCGGCACAGGGGTATCGAGTCACGCTATGTTCGGGAGGTACGGCAGCGGATCGGCTGTGGCCGCGCCCCGGCCTAGCTAGCTGTGGAGCTCAGGCGGGCTGCGGCTCTCAGGTCTCGGGTCCCTCTGAAGTCCCTCTCAGATGTATCTCTCAGGTCTCGGGTCCCTCTCAAGTCTCAGATGTATCTCGCAGGTCTCAGGTCCCTCTCAAGTCTCTCTCAGATGTATCTCGCAGGTCTCTCAAAACACCACCACTGAGAGTGGGACTCGCCACCCGCAGCTCTGGGCTTGCTGCGCCCCTCGGAAGGCAGCGTCTCCTCGCCACGTGGAGCTGCGTCAGGGCGGTGTCTGCCGTCAACTGGGAGCGGGACTCGCCACCCGCAGCTCTGGGCTTGCTGCGCCCCTCGGAAGGCAGCGTCTCCTCGCCACGTGGAGCTGCGTCAGGGCGGTGTCTGCCGTCTGAGGCGAGCTGCTCCCGCTTGCTCCTGTGGCGAGCTTTTCTGCTGTATCCGCCGATCGCTGCTGCAGCTCAGCATTGCTCAGTCAGCTGATGACTGCTGCGGCAGCTCGGCATCGGAAGGCCGGAGCTGCGACAGCCTGGCCCGTGTCTGGGCGTGTTTACGCCGTCTCGGCTGGCAAGGAGCGTGACTGGGCGGCAGGGGCGGCTCCAGGCGGGGCTCACGGGAGGACAGACGACTCAGAGCGCCGCCACCCGGAGCCACCCGGAGCCACCCGGAGCTGGGGCCCGACGCCGTCTCTGGAGGAAGTCTTAACGACCAGGCAGGGAGGATATGCGAGTTCCTGCGGGGAAGGGTGCGGTTGGAGCCACCCGATGCTTCCAACTAGGCCCCGTCAGGGAACCTGTGGGCCTCCCGAGGAGGCGCGCGAAGCAGAAGCCGCCTCACGGAGCCACACCCGCCGCCTCGACCTCGGCCGCCGCCGCCGCTGTGAGCCGGTACGGGTATGCCGTCTGAAGTCGGCGGGTACGGTTAGGTTACCGGCCGGGGCCGAGCGGCGGTTCAAGGCCGTCCCGCCAGACCCGGACCGGGAGAAACGGCACGCTCCGGCCGGCTCGTGACACGGCCCGATCACGACACCTCGACTGGGACGCCGGTACTGCAGGAATCTGAGCCGGCCGCGGAGCCGGGATCGTCCCGCGTAGGCCCGCAGAGGCGCCGTGTGGGGCCAGCGTAAGTCGAGAGGGCGTCGCGGGGACTGCCCCTGACTGACGTCTTCTGCCGCCGGGCGGACGCGTGACGCCGGCGGAGCGTGACGCCACGCGCGCCGTGACGGCCACCGCCCTCGTGACGCTCTGTGAAGGGTGACGACGCCTCCTCCCTGCCGCCCCGCCCGGCCCCTGCCGCCGCCGCCCCGGCCAGGAGCCCTCGCCGCACCTGGCGTATGTATTGTTTGGCAATGCTGAACCTGTTTTTTTTTGGCGAGTATTCGGATTGAGGTGATAAACAACGGATTATGCATTCTGTGTGAAGCGTGTTCATTTCTTAGTACGTTTGTAGGCATGTCTAGACTAACCCTATAGCCCGCCTATAGCGTTTAGGCTGATTCGATTATGCTGTGGTTGGCCGGTGTTAACTGGTCACGTTGCTTCACACGGACCCCGCTATCGTGGGAGGATATTTAATCCGAGAGATTACATTTCAGGACAGGTGTTTGTACCGATCCAGGCGCTTTCAGTTAGCGGACGCTATGTTTACGATAGCACTGCGCTCTCCTGTGAAAATCACCCAGCTCTCCTGTGAAAATCACCCAGCCCTCCCGTGAAAATCAACCAGCCTTCCTGTGAAAATCACCCAGCCCTCCTGTGAAAATCACCCAGCCCTCCTGTGAAAATCACCCAACCTGCCCGTGAAAATCACCCAGCCTTCCCGTGAAAATCACCCAGCCTTCCTGTGAAAATCACCCAGCCTTCCTGTGAAAATCACCCAGCCTTCCTGTGAAAATCACCCAAACACAGTGGGATGTTAGAGGGCACAGGCGGACCCTTCGCAAGGTAGACGGAGGGTCAATATTTATATTTCCAAGGCGGTCCTGTTGCCTGGCTTTGTCTGAGTAGGAAGTCGATGGCATACACATCCCAAGGAGTTGGGAGTTGGGTCGGTTTGTTTCTGAAGAGCTTCTGGCTGGGCTGAAGAGCTCGGTGAGCCCTCACCTGGGTGGACACTGGACTGGACACTGTCCAGTGGACAGTGGACACTGTATTCGACACTGTCCAGTGGACAGTGGACAGTGGACACTGAACTGGACACTGTTCATTGGATACTGGACTAGACACTGTCCAGTGGACAGTGGACACTGGATTGGACACTGTCCAGTGGACAGTGGCCAGTGGACACTGAACTGGACACTATCCATTGGATACTGGACTGGACACTGTCCAGTGGACAGTGGACTGGATACTGTCCAGTGGACAGTGGACAGTGGACACTGAACTGGATACTATCCATTGGATACTGGACTGGACACTGTCCAGTGGACAGTGGACTGGATACTGTCCAGTGGACACTGGACTGGACACTGTCCAGAGGACAGTGGACACCGGACTGGACACCGTCCAGTTGACACTGGACTGGACACTGTCCACTGTCCAGTGGACACTGGACTGAACACTGTCCAGTGGACAGTCTCACCCCGCGCGCGGCGGTGACCTGACGCTGTCACCGGTGCTGAGGTCGCGTGATGGCACCTCGGCAGGGTGGCGGGGACGGCGGCAGTCGGCCTCCTCTAGATGTGGACCACACGTTCAGCTGAAGTCATGAACCGTGGGCATCGTGTGTCGTCCAGATAGGCGTAGTTGGAGCCGCCTCATGCTTGGCACTGGCCCAAGACACACAATCAATATGGCGGTCAAGTATTTTCTCGACGATGGAACATCTTGATGAAGGAGAACTTGCTCTCAACAATAAATGTCACGAATTTCAACTTCCCTTTGAACTGTGAGGCGGTCAGCTGGCTGACTAATGTTCCGTTGTGCTGTTGTAATGTTCAGCTGTGCTGGCTGACTGGCCGACGTTCGGCTGTACTGACGCTGTCCGGTCAGGTACGGACTCACGGACTCACGGACTCACGGACTCACGGACTCACGGACTCACGGACTCACGGACTCATGAACTCATGAACTCATGGACTCATGGACTCATGGACTCACGGACTCAGGAGGGAGGGAGTGTCTCCCTGGCGAGGCTGCCGGCATGTTGTCTCGGCGGCGGCGGCACCCGTCCCTCAAGGTCACGGCAGCAGCAGCAGCAGCAGCAGCAGCAGCAGCAGCGGCAGCGGCAGCGGCAGCGGCAGCGGCAGCGGCAGCGGCGGGCAGCGACACCGGGCGCGGTATGGGCAGCTACTGCGGCGCCACTGTTGGCTGACTCCACCGACCCGCCCACACCCCGGCCGCACCGCCGCCGTCACCACCGGGGCGAGAGGCACACCCCTCTCTCCCTCCCGCAGTCGGGGAGGGAGGAACGGACGCGGAGGAAGGACGGGAGAGACCGGTGACCGGTGTGTGCAGTTGTCACCCGGTCGGGACTGCCCAGCCACCGCGCACTCGGGCACGGGACTCGGGGAGCCGTCACTAAAAATATTACGGTGTTCTTGTGTCTCATTGCTGTTGATAATCGGAGTAAAACAAAACAGGGAAGAGAATCTTGGGAATACCATCTTGGTATGTCACCTGACCCCCGAAAATATTTTTGTTTTTGCTCAACAGCGTTTTGATTGGTGAGCATCCTATCTGCGGCTCCTCGCCGTAACAACCCCGGGCCCGCCGCCCGGGGGGCGTGTATAGCTGCGGTGGAGAGCGGTGTCTGAGCTCGGACGTGTGGCGGTCTGCCACGCCCACCTGACTCCGCCGCCGCCTCCGCTGGCCGCCGGGATTCATCTCCACAGGAACGTGGTCGGCCGCCGGGGCTCTCAAACCCGCCGCCTCGCCTGTGTCGGACAGCTGCCGACTCCGCTGAGTTTGTGAGCCACACGACGGTGTTTAATTATGTACATTCTTTTGTCGTGTGGGAGCGGCTGGTGATCAGCCACCTAGCGGCGGCAGCGCGAACTAACGTCGGACGGCGGCTGGCTCGTCTGATGAATTCGCACGGCTTTGAGGTTGGTGGTGGACGACGGAAGTCGCCGTTTCTGACGTCACATGACGTCATGTGTGACATCACAGGTCACCATCGTCAGCTTACGACCCAGCAGGGTCGTGTTGCCAATCCTGGGACTCGTCTCGGCTCCGGACCGGTACAAGATTCCCGGGATTGTCGCTGGTTGTTGTGCCGTCATATCAGGCATGCACGGCTGGTCTCTGGACCTTGCAGAACGGCTGGTCTCTGGACCTTGCAGAACGGCTGGTCTCTGGACCTTGCTGGTTGTTGTGCCGTCATATCAGGCATGCACGGCTGGTCTCTGGACCTTGCAGAACGGCTGGTCTCTGGACCTTGCTGGTTGTTGTGCCGTCATATCAGGCATGCACGGCTGGTCTCTGGACATTGCAGAACGGCTGGTCTCTGGACCTTGCTGGTTGTTGTGCCGTCATATCAGGCATGCACGGCTGGTCTCTGGACCTTGCAGAACGGCTGGTCTCTGGACCTTGCAGAACGGCTGGTCTCTGGACCTTGCAGAACGGCTGGTCTCTGGACCTTGCTGGTTGTTGTGCCGTCATATCAGGTATGCACGGCTGGTCTCTGGACCTTGCAGAACGGCTGGTCTCTGGACCTTGCAGAACGGCTGGTCTCTGGACCTTGCTGGTTGTTGTGCCGTCATATCAGGCATGCACGGCTGGTCTCTGGACCTTGCAGAACGGCTGGTCTCTGGACCTTGCAGAACGGCTGGTCTCTGGACCTTGCTGGTTGTTGTGCCGTCATATCAGGCATGCACGGCTGGTCTCTGGACCTTGCAGATCAGCATCAGCCTCTGCTCACCGGTCGTGTGTTGGTGTTTCTCCTGCCTCGGTTCTGAATCTCGTGTTTTTTCTTCTCAAGTTTTTGCCACTTAAGGGCTAGTTTATTCGATGCCTTAAATTACATGGTTACATACATGCACACAGTCATGATTCACGTCATCACATGCATGTGCGTGTGCGTGTGCGTGTGCGTGTGCGTGTGCGTGTGCGTGTGCGTGTGCGTGTGCGTGCGCGTGCGTGTGTGTTCTGTGCAGCCCGCCTGGCCACTGAATCTCGTGTTACCTGTAGTCGCTGGCCTCTAAAGTGGCCTCGCGCCACGTATGGCTGGTATAAGTGGCCTCGCGCCACGTATGGCTGGTATAAGTGGCCTCGCGCCACGTATGGCTGGTATAAGTGGCCTCGCGCCACGTATGAGCCATCACCTATCGGCCATCGACCTCAACATGTGTGATGTGTTTCGTATGACTGCACATGAACATACGACACAAATACAGCTCCACGTCAATGGAGACACCATCGGAACTACATATCACCCGAAGCCCTTCGTCAAACATTTATAATGCGCCATTCCTCATTGCACACCTTAAAATATCTGCAACATTTTGTAGCCTACTTTTCACCGCTGCTGATCGAGTGATTGGAGGCAGGTCTTCGACCTTGCTGTTCACCCACACACCGGTAACACCGGTGTGGCAAGGCCAGCAGTGACACCGGTATGTCGGGGTCAGTGTTGACACCGGTATGTCTGGGCCGGTGGCCAGCCGCTGCCCGCTGTCCGCTGTCTGCTGTCCACTGTCCGCTGTCCGCTGTGACGTCAGCAGTGTCAGGTGGATGTCGGCTGTGTGCCTCGAGCCTTCTGCAGTGACAGCTGACCGGCCGCTGTCAGGTTGCCGCCTGCCTGCTATCCGCTGTCAGGTCGCCGGCTGCCTGATATCCGATGTCAGGTGTGTCCAGGGCGGCCGGGCGTTGTTAGGTGTCCTGTGTCCGCTGTCAGGTGTCTCGTATCCTACACGTCAGGTGTCCTGTATCCTGGCAGGTGTCCTGTATCCGCTGTCAGGTGTCCTGTATCCTCTGTTAGGTGTCCCGTATCCTCTGTCAGGTGTCCTGTATCCTCTGTTAGGTGTCCCGTATCCTCTGTCAGGTGTCCCGTATCCTCTGTCAGGTGTCCTGTATCCTCTGTCAGGTGTCCTGTATCCTCTGTCAGGTGTCCTGTATCCTCTGTCAGGTGTCTTGTATCCTCTTGTCAGGTGTCCTGTATCCTCTGTTAGGTGTCCCGTATCCTCTGTCAGGTGTCCTGTATCCTCTGTCAGGTGTCCTGTATCCTCTGTCAGGTGTCCTGTATCCTCTGTCAGGTGTCCTGTATCCTCTGTTAGGTATCCAGTATCCTCTGTCAGGTGTCCTGTATCCTCTGTCAGGTGTCCTGGTATCCTCTGTTAGGTGTCCTGTATCCTGTCAGGTGTGGCAGTGTAGTGTCACAGTTGGACGGCCACTTTTGGCTGTCTATCTCCAGTGTGGACACTGGACGGTGACAGGTGGACGGTGACAGGTGGACGGTGACAGGTGGACGGTGACAGGTGGACGGTGACAGGTGGACGGTGACCTTTGGACGGTGACAGGTGGACGGTGACAGGCGTACAGACGGTGTGGTCAGCAGGGCCGGAAATACACACAGTTCACCGACCGGTGACACTGGTGACACTGCGGCGGGGTCATCAGAGTGAACCGCCAGAGGTCACCGGAGGGGTGGGACGGGGTGGGGGGGGGGGGGTGGGGGCGAGAGAGGGTCGTCTCGCCGTCAGGGGAAGGGGGAGGGGCGGGTGGGGGTGGGGGGACGGGAGAGGGTCGTCTCGCCGCCGTCAGGGGGAGGGGGAGGGGCACGTCTAGCCGTGGTGTCGCCCTCCCTGCCAATGTTTACAGAGCTGAAGGCCAGTGTAATGACAGAAGCCGGTCTGGCAGAGGCGGTGAGTCACAGTTGATTAATGGCCGATTTCTGTCTCATACTCGCGAATGGCATCATCTCAGCTGCCAGTTGCAGGGCCGGTTTCACTTTCGCGTCACCGCGTGTCATGTTTCATGCTCAGGATTTCTAGCATTTAATTTAATTCGGCTGCTGCCGTGCACATTTTAGTTGAGCGCCACATAAGCACGCCGCCAGTGTCCGCAGAAACCGTTCGGACAATCTGCGGATGATTTGTCTGGCAGCTGGGCGTTGTGGCTCATGTAGCCGATCAGCAGGGCTGGCTGAGGGGCGTCACGACCGCCCAGCTCCACACGCCGCCAGGCTGGTCAGCAGGGCTGGCTGAGAGGGCGTCACGACCGCCCAGCTCCACACGCCGCCAGGCAACGGCTTCGTCCCGTCCCGTCCCGTCCCGACCCGTCCCGACCCGTCCCGACCCGACCCGACCCGACCCGACCCGTCCCGACCCGACTCGACCCGACCCGACCCGACCCGACCCGACCCGACCCGACCCGACCCGACCCGACCCGATCCGATCCGATCCGACCCGACCCGACCCGACCCGACCCGACCCGACCCGACCCGACCCGACCCGACCCGTCCCGTCCCGTCCCGTCCCGTCCCGTCCCGTCCCGTCCCGACCCGTCCCGACCCGTCCCGTCCCGTCCCGTCCCGACCCGACCCGACCCGACCCGACCCGACCCGACCCGACCCGTCCCGTCCCGTCCCGTCCCGTCCCGTCCCGTCTCCGTCCCGTCTACGTCCCGACCGTTCCGGGGATGTTTGTCGGATCTCAGTAAACAGTGATCTCAGAAGACGGCGGCGGCGGCGGCGGCGGCGATGACTTCACTCCAGCCGGCCTGCCTGCGCCGCGCGCCAAAGGCGTATACGGACATGTGCACCGTATGCAGGTATACGGACATGTGTACCCAATGCAGGTATACAGCGTACGCGGCACACGCGCTCGGTCGGAGGTGGAGTCTACGATGGGCAGTATGAGATACACTGGACGAGTCCATTACGGACTGACTGGATGAGTCCATTATCTCAGACTGAACGAGTCCATTTCGAGGGCGAGGCGCTAATTAAACGATGCCGAACAGTTCATTTCATTTGGAAAGCCGTCATGGAAGAGGCCACACCGGTACTCTTGTGCGCTATGGCCACTTGGCTC
>JAXIVJ010001718.1:45000-128963 GCA_036785665.1 Chirona hameri
GTGTGCTGTGTGGCGTCCGCGTGTGTTTGTGTGGTAATCCAAACATATCAGACACGTAATTAGCCAGCACCCGTGGACGATTAACAACAGGTGCAGCGTGTGATGCGGCTGGCCGTCTTACCTTCCGCAGCCTCTCATAGTAAGCCAGCCGTACGTTCGAGCCTGGCAGCTGTGGTGGTTGGTCTGCTTCCGTGTGACGACACGGGTCTGTTTTGACCCACCAGCGTGCCGTCCTCCGCGGCGTGTGTGTGACCTGACTGCGTACCGACTGACACCGACCCCCCCCCCCTGTCTGCCGCCGCCGCCGGCCGGGTCGCGTCACCCCGCCGCTCGGAATGTATTCCGTTGGTTATTTTGGCCGCCGCCGCCGCCGGCGTCCGGCAGTAGCTGCCCATAGCTCGGCCGGCGGCGCGGTCACGTGGTTTGCCCGCCGGCGCTGCGCTGTGGTCACGTGGTATGTGTGTCTGTGCGGCGGCAGGGTCGGCTGGTGACGCACTGTGACGACAACACGCTGCACCTATGGGAGGTCAACTTGCAGTCGGGCACCTCCGTCCTGGAGGAGGTCAACTCGGTCACCATGCAGGGCAAGTGAGTCAGATGACACCGATGGCTAGTACGTACAGGAAATGGCTCGCGGTGCACTCAGAGCCCAGAGGCGTCAGTAAGAACACGAGCGGGGTCATGCATTTGCTGAGCCTGCAGTTGCAGAGCTGTTATATCGTCTGTAACCCAGTATTTTATGAACGTTATACCGATAGGCACTTCGTTTCATTCGTCTAGTTAACTATGTCAAGTGTGGCACATCTATCGTAACTTATCTATCATCATCTTGGTAAACCAGCCGACTTCATACATTGCACATTGCACATTGCACACTGCCCCTACTGTCTGTGACCGGATTCGAACTCACGCCGCCTCCGCCGCCGCCGCCGAGTGTCCTCAGACTGAAGGCGATCTCCACGTGTTGTTTGGAGGCGTCCGGCGCGCACATGCTGGTGGGCACCGAGGGCGGCAACATCTACCTGCTCAACATCGCCTCCTTCAGCATGACCGACAACATCATCTACCAGGACGTCGTCATGCAAAAGTAAAGCCACGGGGAGCGCCGGCGTGGAGTCGTGACGGAAAGTCGTGACGGAAAGGATGTCAGTTAATGTATCCAGTAAAGCATCTCATCACGAATGTGTGACATGTGCCAATGAAGTGCTTGGGTTTGCTGTCTGCTATGGTGTTATGTTCCCCTGTTCAGCTTACCAGCATAAACACTACTACACTGGTCTCTAATTACCTCCGTCATTTGATGCTCATTAAATGCTGTCAGTGTAGCTTAAAGGATGTCTAAGGGTGGCAAAGAACTGTATCGTCTTGTGGCCGGCACCGGGCCCGTGTTTACCGCCCTGCTCTGCCTCCTGCCTGTCCTGACCTCGCCGTCAACTTCCCCCATCGACCCAGGCGGGGCCGGCGGCCGGGGAGGGAGGTGTTTTCTCCGCCTCTCTCGCCTCCATTCGGCGCCGTCCTCGCCGCTCAGGAAATTGCCGCCGTCGGCTCCCTGGCGGCTCCCGACTGTGTTTGTTCACTCAGGGGGGGGGGGGGGGGGGGAGTTCGGCTCTGATAATCGTGTATGCCACTCAGACACGGGGAGGGGGGGGGGGGGGGGGGCGTGCTGGGCGCGAGGGGTCGGCTTGATACTGAGCGTTTGACTGCCGTGTTATGTTCTGCACTGACCTGGCCTGACCTGACCTGACCTGACCTGACCTGACCTGGCCTGGCCTGACCTGACCTGACCTGACCTGACCTGGCCTGACCTGACCTGACCTGACCTGGCCTGACTTGCCCGCCCCGCAGCGTGCCTGACGACTACAAGGTGACGCCGGGCGCGGTCGAGTGCGTCCGCCAGCACCCGGTGTTCGCCGACAAGATTCTGATCGGCTACAACCGCGGCCTGATGGTGGTGTGGGACCGTAAGCTGCTCAACGCCGAGCGTGTAGGTATCTGGGATCGCAAGCTGATACACGGAGAGCAGGTACGGCGGCCGGGGACGCCGGTCAGCGGCGCCGGACGACGGCGGCGACGACGGCGACGGCGGCGGCGGCGCCGGCGCGCCGGCGCGCCGGCTGAGGGCTGGCGGCTAACTGCTGAGGGCTGGCGGGATGCTAGCTGCTGCTTTGAATGATAGATGATAGCTGCTGATGGTTGATGACTGCTAATTACTGAGGGTACGCGAAGGCGGAGGCGAACTGTCCGGGTTTGCAGTCGTCGCAGGAGATATTAGAACAAAATGTCCGAAACTTATAGACGTCGTATGACCGAATAGTGCGCCTGTAAACTCCAATTATCATAATCATCATTTATCCAACGAATTATGATGACGGCGGGTTTCTGGGCTCATGGTCCATCGCTAAGCAGAGCTTGTCGCGCGGACCCTGCTACTTACTATGCGAGTGCGCAGGTCTAGTGCGCAGGTCTGGTGCGCCGGCAGATGCTATAGTTGACTTGTTTTCTGAGGAGATAGGGAATGATATAGAATGAGGTATTGTGGTGAATGTTGTAATGAAATGTCGACTGAAATCTCATCTAATTAAAACCGAGGATACTCGTATGCAAGGAAAAGGAGATTAAAGGGTTGCGTGGCCTCCTTGAGAAATAAGTGAGGGAGGGGTGTGTATACATAGGAAGGATGGTGAGTATACATAATAAGTGAGGGAGGGGTGAGTATACATAGGAAGGATGGTGAGTATACATAGTAAGGATGGTGAGTATACATAGGAAGGATGGTGAGTATACATAGCAGAAGCAGTTTCCGGAAAATCACTAGACAGGACGTAGCAGGGGGCGTTGCCAGTTTGAGAAATAAGTGAGGGAGGGGTGAGTATACATAGGAAGGATGGTGAGTATACATAGCAGAAGCAGTTTCCGGAAAATCACTAGACGGGACGTAGCAGGGGGCGTTGCCAGTTTGAGAAATAAGTGAGGGAGGGGTGAGTATACATAGGAAGGATGGTGAGTATACATAGCAGAAGCAGTTTCCGGAAAATCACTAGACAGGACGTAGCAGGGGGCGTTGCCAGTTCTGAGGAGTTTTACCCTGTGTGGGGGCGTTGCCAGTTCTGGGGAGTTTTACCCTGTGGGGGAGGGGGGGGGGGGGGGGTGCCAGTTCTTATAAGTTTTACCCTTTGTGTGTGTGTGTGTGTGTGTGTGTGTGTGTGTGTGTGTGTGTGTGTGTGTGTGTGTGTGTGTGTGTGTGTGTGTGTGTGTGTGTGTGTGTGTGTGTGTGTGTGTGTGTGGGGGGGGGGGGGTTGCCAGTTCTGAGGAGTTTTACCCTGTGGGGGGGGGGGGGGGGTGACAGTTGATGACAGTGGGGTAGGGGATCGGCGTTAGGTGTGACCGGCCGGCAGGCTGTGACCCCGGTATCAGGAGTGCTCGGGTATCGGCAGGCGGGTCTGTTTTATCCTTCTGCATCTGCTTAATCTGCTGCTGCTGCGGTCACTGGCTCTCTGTAACACCGGGGCTTCCCTCTGCATCTGCTGTGTTAGTTTGGCTGCTGACTCACCTTCGCACGCGGTGTAGCTGGCGGCGGGGTAGGCGGCAGTAAGTGTCCAAGACAGCAGCAGCAGCGGCGGTGGTGACGGACAGGGTAGGGCAGGGTTAGAACAGCAGCAGCAGCAGCAACATCCGGCTGCTGGGGTAGGGTAGAGCGCGGTCAGGGTAGAAGCAGCAGCAGCAGCGGCGCGGCAGCCGGGTGCGTCGGCCGCCGTCGCCCGTCGCCCGTCGGCCGTCGGCCGTCAGTCGGTCCGTGCGACTGCGTGTGCTGTGTGCCGGTGACCGTCCGAGGGTGATACGTCCAGCCCTGCGAGCCCTGCGCCGCTCACCGCTCACAGCCTGTCCAGCCCTGCCTGACAGACGGGCCCACTGACAGACGCCCACTGCCAGACGCACGTGGTGGCTGCGTCTGGGTCGGCTGCGCTATCCACTGTAGTTTGTTCTCTGTTTAGTTGGTACGCATTTCTGGCATGCTGTTTGAAAGGGACTTTGTGTTGCATTTACGTTCTGTTTTAACAAGTTGTGTTACTTTTCTATCCCATTAGAATAGTCTAATTTTGGTTGCTTCACTCTAAACTACATAATTGCTGTGTTTGCCTCGAATTCCACCAGACAGGCATGCTGAGTAAACTAGCAGTTATCGTTCTGTTCTCACAGCCTGACACGTCACCGCAGCAGCTTCAAGTGTGGACAGTTTCCGCTTGGCGTCGGTCCGGCGCTGGTCGGCAGCCTAGCGTCTGTCCGGTGCTGGCCGGCAGCCTAGCGTCTGTCCGGTGCTGGCCGGCAGCCTAGCGTCTGTCCGGTGCTGGCCGGCAGCCTAGCGTCTGTCCGGTGCTGGCCGGCAGCCTAGCGTCTGTCCGGTGCTGGTCGGCAGCCTAGCGTCTGTCCGGTGCTGGTCGGCAGCCTAGCGTCTGTCCGGTGCTGGTCGGCAGCCTAGCGTCTGTCCGGTGCTGGTCGGCAGCCTAGCGTCTGTCCGGTGCTGGCCGGCAGCCTAGCGTCTGTCCGGTGCTGGCCGGCAGCCTAGCGTCTGTCCGGTGCTGGCCGGCAGCCTAGCGTCTGTCCGGTGCTGGTCGGCAGCCTAGCGTCTGTCCGGTGCTGGTCGGCAGCCTAGCGTCTGTCCGGTGCTGGCCGGCAGCCTAGCGTCTGTCCGGTGCTGGCCGGCAGCCTAGCGTCTGTCCGGTGCTGGTCGGCAGCCTAGCGTCTGTCCGGTGCTGGTCGGCAGCCTAGCGTCTGTCCGGTGCTGGTCGGCAGCCTAGCGTCTGTCCGGTGCTGGCCGGCAGCCTAGCGTCTGTCCGGTGCTGGCCGGCAGCCTAGCGTCTGTCCGGTGCTGGCCGGCAGCCTAGCGTCTGTCCGGTGCTGGTCGGCTGCCTGTCGGTGTGTGCGCATCCGCAGCTGACAGGCGGACCTCCGCCTGACCTCCGCCTGACCCGGGTCACCCACTGCCGGCCGGAACTCACTAACCCGGGCCGGGCTGGCGCCGACACCGTGCGGTGGCTCCTGCGCCCGACCCGGCCCGACCCTCAGGCAACAGGACGGGTCACGTGACACGGCCCTGCCGCCGCCTCAGGCCGGCAGGACATGTCACGTGACACGGCCTGAGGCTACCAGGGTGTGTCACGTGACAGGGGGCGGCCGCCGCCCAGCAGTTCGTCATGTCTGGTCAACAAATTGCCGCCCATTGCAGAGAGCTAGTGCATATTTTGCCGATAGATGGCGGCCGCCCCGTGCCTGTGCATCCTACTCTCAGTTCAGTCCGTGTGGCTGTCGCTCCTGTCGCTCCTCGGGGAAGCTGTTGACGATAGTTTGCATCAGGATTAGTGTTTTCTTAGTTGGGTGCCAAGGAAGCCTGAAAACGGCTAGTATAGCTTCATTGTCATAAAGTAAAGGAAAATGTCATGGTATTGCTAAAATAGTGGTTCCATGCTGCTGTTTTACGCTTTGATAGCAGTCCTTGTTAGTTGGCCGCCTTCTGTGTTTAGCTTATAGTAATACATGCATTCAAGCTCGCTTGCAGTCTCACCCGCAAACTTAATTCTTTACAAATGTGAAAACCTGCCAGTACGCTGCTATTACGTCGCTGATATTGACGTCGCCGACGCTGCTCTGGCCTGCAGACGTACGTGTGCAACCAGTCGCTGGAGACGGTCTGCTGGTCCCGTGACGGCGCAGAGTTCATGTCGGCCCACAACGACGGCAGCTTTATCATCTGGAACGCCAGGAAACTGAGCAAGCCGGACGGGCCGCACACGCCGTACGGGCCGTTCCCGTGCAAGAGCATGACCCGGGTCAGCTGGGTCACCACCGACAGGTCAGTGGAGGTCACCAGCCGGGGGTCGGTGGGAGGCACACGTGTGGGCAGCAGCTAGGGGCTTTTAGGAAATGAATGTACCTATTCAAAATCGTCACCATGATGTTGGTGCTACCGAGCCTGGCTACGGTATGCTCTGACCCCCCCCCCCCCCCATACTGCAATAGAACTGCGACATAGTGCTGCCAGGCTGTGATGGGTCCAAGCCATCTTGACCAGTTTTGTTAGATATAGCTTGCGCTTATGTCATTTCTCGTTGCACAGACATTCTTCCAAAACATCTTGCGTTATTTATCCATCATTTGTCATCATGAATCGCCGATTTGCATTGCTGTTTAGAACCGCCAAACACCCCCAGTTGCTCTCCATATACGCCACTAATGATGGTGTTTCACAAGGGAGATACACTCCTCCTGCGCTATTCACACATCGCCCTCCCCGCCCTTCCCCACAGCGGCGACTGGGTGGTGTTCAGCGGCGGCATGCCTCGCGCCAGTTACGGCGATAAACACACCGTCTCCGTGCTGAAGCGGGACTCCCAGCGCGAGGAGGAGAAACACGTCGCCTTCGACTTCACCTCGGCCGTGGTCGACTTCGTGCTGCTCGGCGGCGAGGGGCTTGGTGAGTACAGGAAGGCAGCGAGGGCCAGGTGAAAAGGGATGGAAGTAGAGGTGTGTTCAGTGACCGGTAGATGGCAGGCTATATCATATGACCGATGCACTTCTGACTGCTCGGTGATAACTGGACGTAGAAGGCCGTGTCGGCCATACTGCCTGCAGCGTCCTCCGAGTGGGGTCCCCACATGCAGTGTCGGTGTCTTCTCTCACCGCGAATGATTCTCGCTGCTCACAATAGCCTCGTTCCTCCCCCCCCCCTAGACTCTACAGAGGGCCCGCACACGCTGCTGGTGCTGGCGGAGGAGGAGCTGGTCGCCATCGACCTCAGCTCGGAGGGCTGGCCGACCCACCAGCTGCCCTATCTGAGCAGCCTTCACAGCAGCGCCATCACCACCTCCTGCTACGTCACCGACTGCGGCGAGGCCGCCTACCAGCGGCTAGTGAAGGCCGGCGAGCAGCAGCGGCAGCCGGCCAGCCAGAAGGTAAGGGGGGGGGGGGCGGGGAGCAGCAGCGGCAGCCGGCCAGCCAGAAGGTATGGGAGGGGGGTGGTGGAGGGCGGAAGAAAGAAGTGTAGGTGTAACAAATAACGAAATAAATTTGTGACTGTCGCTGCGCAAAAATTGGTTACGTCAGCTCTGCGATAAATTTGTTTAGGCAACTGAGTGAATCCGTGTGATTGATTTTAAAGATACGCCATTCCAGAATGTGAACACCTCGCTGTTTATATAGCTCGACCTCTACCTTGCGATACATGACCGTCCTATGTCCTGTATACCGACCGTCCTGTGTCCTGTATACCGACCGTCCTGTGTCGACTGTATACCGACCGTCCTGTGTCCTGTATACCGACCGTCCTGTGTCCTGTATACCGACCGTCCTGTGTCGGCTGTATACCGACCGTCCTGTGTCCTGTATACCGACCGTCCTGTGTCCTGTATACCGACCGTCCTGTGTCGACTGTATACCGACCGTCCTGTCCTGTATACCGACCGTCCTGTGTCCTGTATACCGACCGTCCTGTGTCGACTGTATACCCCGACCGTCCTGTGTCCTGTATACCGACGTCCTGTGTCCTGCTATACCGACCGTCCTGTGTCCTGTATACCGACCGTCCTGTGTCGACTGTATACCGACCGTCCTGTGTCCTGTATACCGACCGTCCTGTGTCCTGTATACCGACCGTCCTGTGTCGACTGTATACCGACCGTCCTGTGTCGACTGTATACCGACCGTCCTGTGTCCTGTATACTGACCGTCCTGTGTCTGTATACCGACCGTCCTGTGTCGACTGTATACCGACCGTCCTGTGTCGACTGTATACCGACCGTCCTGTGTCCTGTATACCGACCGTCCTGTGTCGACTGTATACCGACCGTCCTGTGTCCTGTATACCGACCGTCCTGTGTCCTGTATACCGACCGTCCTGTGTCGACTGTATACCGACCGTCCCTGTGTCGACTGTATACCGACCGTCCTGTGTCCTGTATACCGACCGTCCTGTGTCCTGTATACCGACCGTCCTGTATCCTGTATACCGACCGTCCTGTGTCCTGTATACCGACCGTCCTGTGTCCTGTATACCGACCGTCCTGTGTCCTGTATACCGACCGTCCTGTGTCCTGTATACCGACCGTCCTGTGTCCTGTATACCGACCGTCCTGTGTCCTGTATACCGACCGTCCTGTGTCCTGTATACCGACCGTCCTGTGTCCTGTATACCGACCGTCCTGTGTCGACTGTATACCGACCGTCCTGTGTCGACTGTATACCGACCGTCCTGTGTCCTGTATACCGACCGTCCTGTGTCGACTGTATACCGACCGTCCTGTGTCCTGTATACCGACCGTCCTGTGTCCTGTATACCGACCGTCCTGTGTCCTGTATACCGACCGTCCTGTGTCCTGTATACCGACCGTCCTGTGTCGACTATACCGACCGTCCTGTGTCCTGTATACCGACCGTCCTGTGTCCTGTATACCGACCGTCCTGTGTCCTGTATACCGACCGTCCTGTGTCCTGTATACCGACCGTCCTGTGTCCTGTATACCGACCGTCCTGTGTCGGCTGTATACCGACCGTCCTGTGTCCTGTATACCGACCGTTCTGTGTCGACTGTATACCGACCGTCCTGTGTCCTGTATACCGACCGTCCTGTGTCGGCTGTATACCGACCGTCCTGTGTCGACTGTATACCGACCGTCCTGTGTCCTGTATACCGACCGTCCTGTGTCCTGTATACCGACCGTCCTGTGTCCTGTATACCGACCGTCCTGTGTCCTGTATACCGACCGTCCTGTGTCCTGTATACCGACCGTCCTGTGTCCTGTATACCGACCGTCCTGTGTCCTGTATACCGACCGTCCTGTGTCCTGTATACCGACCGTCCTGTGTCCTGTATACCGACCGTCCTGTGTCGGCTGTATACCGACCGTCCTGTGTCGACTGTATACCGACCGTCCTGTGTCCTGTATACCGACCGTCCTGTGACCTGTATACCGACCGTCCTGTGTCCTGTATACCGACCGTCCTGTGTCGGCTGTATACCGACCGTCCTGTGTCCTGTATACCGACCGTCCTGTGTCCTGTATACCGACCGTCCTGTGTCCTGTATACCGACCGTCCTGTGTCGGCTGTATACCGACCGTCCTGTGTCCTGTATACCGACCGTCCTGTGTCCTGTATACCGACCGTCCTGTGTCGACTGTATACTGACCGTCCTGTGTCCTGTATACCGACCGTCCTGTGTCCTGTATACCGACCGTCCTGTGTCCTGTATACCGACCGTCCTGTGTCCTGTATACCGACCGTCCTGTGTCCTGTATACCGACCGTCCTGTGTCGACTGTATACCGACCGTCCTGTGTCCTGTATACCGACCGTCCTGTGTCCTGTATACCGACCGTCCTGTGTCCTGTATACCGACCGTCCTGTGTCCTGTATACCGACCGTCCTGTGTCGGCTGTATACCGACCGTCCTGTGTCCTGTATACCGACCGTCCTGTGTCCTGTATACCGACCGTCCTGTGTCGACTGTATACTGACCGTCCTGTGTCCTGTATACCGACCGTCCTGTGTCCTGTATACCGACCGTCCTGTGTCCTGTATACCGACCGTCCTGTGTCCTGTATACCGACCGTCCTGTGTCCTGTATACCGACCGTCCTATGTCCTGTATACCGACCGTCCTGTGTCCTGTATACCGACCGTCCTGTGTCGACTGTATACCGACCGTCCTGTGTCCTGTATACCGACCGTCCTGTGTCCTGTATACCGACCGTCCTGTGTCGACTGTATACTGACCGTCCTGTGTCCTGTATACCGACCGTCCTGTGTCCTGTATACCGACCGTCCTGTGTCCTGTATACCGACCGTCCTGTGTCCTGTATACCGACCGTCCTGTGTCCTGTATACCGACCGTCCTATGTCCTGTATACCGACCGTCCTGTGTCCTGTATACCGACCGTCCTGTGTCGACTGTATACCGACCGTCCTGTGTCCTGTATACCGACCGTCCTGTGTCCTGTATACCGACCGTCCTGTGTCCTGTATACCGACCGTCCTGTGTCCTGTATACCGACCGTCCTGTGTCCTGTATACCGACCGTCCTATGTCCTGTATACCGACCGTCCTGTATCGGCTGTATACCGACCGTCCTGTGTCCTGTATACCGACCGTCCTGTGTCCTGTATACCGACCGTCCTGTGTCCTGTATACCGACCGTCCTGTGTCGGCTGTATACCGACCGTCCTGTGTCCTGTATACCGACCGTCCTGTGTCGACTGTATACCGACCGTCCTGTGTCCTGTATACCGACCGTCCTGTGTCCTGTATACCGACCGTCCTGTGTCGGCTGTATACCGACCGTCCTGTGTCCTGTATACCGACCGTCCTGTGGCCTGTATACCGACCGTCCTGTATCCTGTATACCGACCGTCCTGTGTCGACTGTATACCGACCGTCCTGTGTCGACTGTATACCGACCGTCCTGTGTCGACTGTATACCGACCGTCCTGTGTCCTGTATACCGACCGTCCTGTGTCCTGTATACCGACCGTCCTGTGTCCTGTATACCGACCGTCCTGTGTCCTGTATACCGACCGTCCTGTGTCCTGTATACCGACCGTCCTGTGTCCTGTATACCGAACGTCCTGTGTCGACTGTATACCGACCGTCCTGTGTCCTGTATACCGACCGTCCTGTGTCGGCTGTATACCGACCGTCCTGTGTCCTGTATACCGACCGTCCTGTGTCCTGTATACCGACCGTCCTGTGTCCTGTATACCGACCGTCCTGTGTCCTGTATACCGACCGTCCTGTGTCGACTGTATACCGACCGTCCTGTGTCCTGTATACCGACCGTTCTGTGTCGACTGTATACCGACCGTCCTGTGTCGACTGTATACCGACCGTCCTGTGTCCTGTATACCGACCGTCCTGTGTCCTGTATACCGACCGTCCTGTGTCCTGTATACCGACCGTCCTGTGTCCTGTATACCGACCGTCCTGTGTCCTGTATACCGACCGTCCTGTGTCGGCTGTATACCGACCGTCCTGTGTCGACTGTATACCGACCGTCCTGTGTCCTGTATACCGACCGTCATGTGTCCTGTATACCGACCGTCCTGTGTCCTGTATACCGACCGTCCTGTGTCCTGTATACCGACCGTCCTGTGTCCTGTATACCGACCGTCCTGTATCCTGTATACCGACCGTCCTGTGTCGACTGTATACCGACCGTCCTGTGTCCTGTATACCGACCGTCCTGTGTCCTGTATACCGACCGTCCTGTGTCCTGTATACCGACCGTCCTGTGTCCTGTATACCGACCGTCCTGTGTCCTGTATACCGACCGTCCTGTGTCCTGTATACCGACTGTCCTGTGTCGACTGTATACCGACCGTCCTGTGTCCTGTATACCGACCGTCCTGTGTCCTGTATACCGACCGTCCTGTGTCGGCTGTATACCGACCGTCCTGTGTCCTGTATACCGACCGTCCTGTGTCCTGTATACCGACCGTCCTGTGTCCTGTATACCGACCGTCCTGTGTCGACTGTATACCGACCGTCCTGTGTCCTGTATACTGACCGTCCTGTGTCCTGTATACCGACCGTCCTGTGTCGGCTGTATACCGACCGTCCTGTGTCGACTATACCGACCGTCCTGTGTCCTGTATACCGACCGTCCTGTGTCGGCTGTATACCGACCGTCCTGTGTCCTGTATACCGACCGTCCTGTGTCGACTGTATACCGACCGTCCTGTGTCCTGTATACCGACCGTCCTGTGTCCTGTATACCGACCGTCCTGTGTCCTGTATACCGACCGTCCTGTCCTGTATACCGACCGTCCTGTATCCTGTATACCGACCGTCCTGTGTCGACTGTATACCGACCGTCCTGTGTCGACTGTATACCGACCGTCCTGTGTCCTGTATACCGACCGTCCTGTGTCCTGTATACCGACCGTCCTGTGTCGACTGTATACCGACCGTCCTGTGTCCTGTATACCGACTGTCCTGTGTCCTGTATACCGACCGTCCTGTGTCGACTGTATACCGACCGTCCTGTGTCCTGTATACCGACCGTCCTGTGTCCTGTATACCGACCGTCCTGTGTCCTGTATACCGACCGTCCTGTGTCGGCTGTATACCGACCGTCCTGTGTCCTGTATACCGACCGTCCTGTGTCCTGTATACATGGCCGTCCTGTGTCGGCTGTATACCGACCGTCCTGTGTCGGCTGTCGCGCATGCCTGGCTGGTTGACTGATCTCTGCTGCTCGCTCTGTTCTGTGTGCGTACCTGACTGACCGGCCTGTTCTGTTCTGTTCTGTGTGCTGCAGCCGTGGCCCGTCACGGGTGGAGAGCGGGTAGAGGAGCCGGCCGTCAGCCGCGACCTGCTGCTCACCGGACACGAGGACGGCTCCGTGTGCGTGTGGTCGGCCGGCGACGTCTCCCTGCGACCCATCTACAGGTCAGACGGCCATACAGTACACACCACTCGGGCGGTACGGTACAGCGACCCATCTACAGGTCAGACGGCCATACAGTACACACCACTCGGGCGGTACGGTACAGCGACCCATCTACAGGTCAGACGGCCATACAGTACACACCACTCGGGCGGTACGGTACGCACGTGCAGTTTGACAGTTTGCCTCATCAACAACGAATGTGAATTTAGAGAAGCTGCCATAAGATACCATAAGATGTATGTCAACTCACTGCCGTTTTGTATACACCGCACTTTAGTTCGCAGTAATCCGAGCCCTCTGAGCTGATCCCTCTGAGGCACATCAGTGACCTTCTTCCTCTGTCTGTCACAGGCTGACCTCGTCTCTCTCAGATCCCTCTGAAGGACATCAGTGACCTTCCCCCGTCCGTCACAGGCTGACCTCGTCTCTGAGATCCCTCTGAGTCACATCAGTGACCTTCCCCCGTCCGTCACAGGCTGACCTCGTCTCTGAGATCCCTCTGAGTCACATCAGTGACCTTCTGCCCCCGTCCGTCACAGGCTGACCTCGTCTCTCTCAGATCCCTCTGAAGGACATCAGTGACCTGCTTCCCCGTCCGTCACAGGCTGACCTCGTCTCTGAGATCCCTCTGAGTCACATCAGTGACCCTCTTCCCCCGTCCGTCACAGGCTGACCTCGTCTCTCTCAGATCCCTCTGAAGGACATCAGTGACCTGCTTCCCCCGTCCGTCACAGGCTGACCTCGTCTCTGAGATCCCTCTGAGTCACATCAGTGACCTTCTTCCCCCGTCCGTCACAGGCTGACCTCGTCTCTCTCAGATCCCTCTGAAGGACATCAGTGACCTGCTTCCCCCGTCCGTCACAGGCTGACCTCGTCTCTGAGATCCCTCTGAGTCACATCAGTGGCCTTCTTCCCCCGTCCGTCACAGGCTGACCTCGTCTCTCTGAGATCCCTCTGAAGGACATCAGTGACCTTCCCCCGTCCGTCACAGGCTGACCTCGTCTCTGAGATCCCTCTGAGTCACATCAGTGACCTTCTTCCCCTGTCCGTCACAGGCTGACCTCGTCTCTCTCAGATCCCTCTGAAGGACATCAGTGACCTTCTTCCCCTGTCCGTCACAGGCTGACCTCGTCTCTCTCAGATCCCTCTGAAGGACATCAGTGACCTTCTTCCCCTGTCCGTCACAGGCTGACCTCGTCTCTGAGATCCCTCTGAGTCACATCAGTGGCCTTCTTCCCCCGTCCGTCACAGGCTGACCTCGTCTCTCTGAGATCCCTCTGAAGGACATCAGTGACCTTCCCCCGTCCGTCACAGGCTGACCTCGTCTCTGAGATCCCTCTGAGTCACATCAGTGACCTTCTTCCCCTGTCCGTCACAGGCTGACCTCGTCTCTCTGAGATCCCTCTGAAGGACATCAGTGACCTTCCCCCGTCCGTCACAGGCTGACCTCGTCTCTGAGATCCCTCTGAGTCACATCAGTGACCTTCTGCCCCCGTCCGTCACAGGCTGACCTCGTCTCTCTGAGATCCCTCTGAAGGACATCAGTGACCTTCTTCCCCTGTCCGTCACAGGCTGACCTCGTCTCTCTGAGATCCCTCTGAGTCACATCAGTGACCTTCTTCCTCTGTCTGTCACAGGCTGACCTCGTCTCTCTCAGATCCCTCTGAAGGACATCAGTGACCTTCTTCCCCTGTCCGTCACAGGCTGACCTCGTCTCTCTGAGATCCCTCTGAAGGACATCAGTGACCTTCCCCCGTCCGTCACAGGCTGACCTCGTCTCTGAGATCCCTCTGAGTCACATCAGTGACCTTCTGCCCCCGTCCGTCACAGGCTGACCTCGTCTCTCTCAGATCCCTCTGAAGGACATCAGTGACCTTCTTCCCCTGTCCGTCACAGGCTGACCTCGTCTCTTTGAAGTTCCTCTGACACCCCCTGTGACCCTCCGGTCCTCCTACTCGACAGGCTGACCACGTCTCGGCTCTTCTCCGAGGAGGATGACGACCGTGACCGGCGTGACCGCGAGTCTGACGAGGACTTCCCTCCGCTCCGCTCTGTGGGCGTGTTCGACCCGTACTCCGACGATCCGCGGCTCGCCGTCAAGAAGGTGGCGCTCTGCCGGGACACGGCCGCGCTGGTGGTGGCCGGTACAGCCGGACAGATCGTGGTCTGGCGACTGGCCGAGGACGAGAAGGAGGGCTACAAAGTCCAGGTAAGGAGGGCTGCAAAGTCCAGGTAAGGAGGGCGGCAAAGTCCAGGTAAGGAGGGCTACAAAGTCCAGGTCCAAAGTACAGAGGGCTGAAAGATGGGGGAACAAGGCTCAGGAGAGGGCTGAGAGAAGACGGAGGGGAATGAGGTCCATATAAATGGTTGGAACTGAGGAGAGGGCTGGACGACACAGGCTCAAAGTCTAGGCGAGGAGTAGTGACGTTAAGGTGTGCTGACTGTACAGTGTACAGTGTACAGTGTACAGTGTACAGTGTACAGTGTACACTGTACAGTGTACACTGTACACTACACTGTATACTGTACACTGTACACTGTACACTGTACACTGTATACTGTATACTGTACACTGTATACTGTACACTGTATACTGTACACTGTACACTGTACACTGTACACTACACTGTATACTGTACACTGTACACTGTACAGTGTACAGTGTACAGTGTACACTGTACACTGTATACTGTATACTGTACACTGTACACTGTATACTGTACACTGTACACTGTACAGTGTACAGTGTACACTGTACACTGTATACTGTATACTGTACACTGTACACTGTATACTGTACACTGTACACTGTACAGTGTACACTGTACACTGTATACTGTACACTGTACACTGTACACTGTATACTGTATACTGTATACTGTATACTGTATACTGTACACTGTACACTGTACACTGTACACTGTATACTGTACACTGTACACTGTACACTGTACACTGTACACTGTACATTGTACACTGTACACTGTATACTGTATACTGTATACTGTATACTGCACACTGTACACTGTACACTGTACACTGTACACTGTACATTGTACACTGTACACTGTACACTGTATACTGTATACTGTATACTGTATACTGTACACTGTACACTGTACACTGTACACTGTACACTGTATACTGTACACTGTACACTGTACACTGTACACTGTACACTGTATACTGTACACTGTACACTGTACAGTGTACAGTGTATACTGTATACTGTACACTGTACACTGTACACTGTACAGTGTATACTGTATACTGTATACTGTATACTGTACACTGTACAGTGTACAGTGTACAGTGTACAGTGTACAGTGTACAGTATACAGTATACAGTGTACAGTGTACAATGTACAGTGTACAGTGTACAGTGTACAGTGTACAGTGTACAGTGCACAGTGTACAGTGTACAGTGCACAGTGTACAGTGTACAGTGTACAGTGTACAGTGTACAGTGTACAGTGTACAGTGTACAGTGTACGCGGATGGAGAGACGGCTGCGCATGTTGGACGTATGCCATGTCATGTTGGACGTATGCCATGTCATGTTGGACGTATACCATGTCATGTTGGACGTATGCCATGTCATGTTGGACGTATGCCATGTCATGTTGGACGTATGCCATGTCATGTTGGACGTATGCCATGTCATGTTGGACGTATGCCATGTCATGTTGGACGTATGCCATGTCATGTTGGACGTATACCATGTCATGTTGGACGTATGCCATGTCATGTTGGACGTATGCCATGTCATGTTGGACGTATGCCATGTCATGTTGGACGTATGCCATGTCATGTTGGACGTATGCCATGTCATGTTGGACGTATGCCATGTCATGTTGGACGTATACCATGTCATGTTGGACGTATGCCATGTCATGTTGGACGTATGCCATGTCATGTTGGACGTATGCCATGTCATGTTGGACGTATGCCATGTCATGTTGGACGTATGCCATGTCATGTTGGACGTATGCCATGTCATGTTGGACGTATGCCATGTCATGTTGGACGTATGCCATGTCATGTTGGACGTATGCCATGTCATGTTGGACGTAAGCCATGCCATGTTGGACGTATGCCATGTCATGTTGGACGTATGCCATGTCATGTTGGACGTATGCCATGCCATGTATACTGCATACGTGTACCGTATACAGTATACAGTATACAGTATACAGTATACAGTATACAGTATACAGTATACAGTATACAGTATACAGTGTACAGTGTACAGTGTACAGTATACAGTGTACAGTGTACAGTGTACAGTATACAGTATGCAGTATACAGTATACAGTATACAGTGTACAGTGTACAGTGTACATTGTACATTGTACATTGTACATTGTACATTGTACATTGTACAGTGTACAGTGTACAGTGTACAGTGTACAGTGTACAGTGTACAGTGTACAGTGTACAGTGTACAGTGTACAGTGTACATTGTACATTGTACATTGTACATTGTACAGTGTACAGTGTACAGTGTACAGTGTACAGTGTACAGTGTACAGTGTACAGTGTACAGTGTACAGTGTACAGTGTACAGTGTACAGTGTACAGTGTACAGTGTACAGTGTACAGTGTACACTGTACACTACACTGTACACTGTACACTGTACACTGTACACTGTATACTGTATACTGTACACTGTATACTGTATACTGTACACTGTACACTGTACACTGTACACTACACTGTATACTGTACACTGTACACTGTACAGTGTACAGTGTACAGTGTACACTGTACACTGTATACTGTATACTGTACACTGTACACTGTATACTGTACACTGTACACTGTACAGTGTACAGTGTACACTGTACACTGTATACTGTATACTGTACACTGTACACTGTATACTGTACACTGTACACTGTACAGTGTACACTGTACACTGTATACTGTATACTGTACACTGTACACTGTACACTGTATACTGTATACTGTATACTGTATACTGTACACTGTACACTGTACACTGTACACTGTACACTGTATACTGTACACTGTACACTGTACACTGTACACTGTACACTGTACATTGTACACTGTACACTGTACACTGTATACTGTATACTGTATACTGTATACTGTATACTGTACACTGTACACTGTACACTGTACACTGTACACTGTACACTGTACACTGTACACTGTACATTGTACACTGTACACTGTACACTGTATACTGTATACTGTATACTGTATACTGTACACTGTACACTGTACACTGTACACTGTACACTGTACACTGTACACTGTACACTGTACACTGTATACTGTACACTGTACACTGTACAGTGTACAGTGTATACTGTATACTGTATACTGTACACTGTACACTGTACACTGTACAGTGTATACTGTATACTGTATACTGTACAGTGTACAGTGTACAGTGTACAGTGTACAGTGTACAGTATACAGTATACAGTGTACAGTGTACAATGTACAGTGTACAGTGTACAGTGTACAGTGTACAGTGCACAGTGTACAGTGTACAGTGCACAGTGTACAGTGTACAGTGTACAGTGTACAGTGTACAGTGTACAGTGTACAGTGTACAGTGTACGCGGATGGAGAGACGGCTGCGCATGTTGGACGTATGCCATGTCATGTTGGACGTATGCCATGTCATGTTGGACGTATGCCATGTCATGTTGGACGTATGCCATGTCATGTTGGACGTATGCCATGTCATGTTGGACGTATGCCATGTCATGTTGGACGTATGCCATGTCATGTTGGACGTATGCCATGTCATGTTGGACGTATGCCATGTCATGTTGGACGTATACCATGTCATGTTGGACGTATGCCATGTCATGTTGGACGTATGCCATGTCATGTTGGACGTATGCCATGTCATGTTGGACGTATGCCATGTCATGTTGGACGTATACCATGTCATGTTGGACGTATGCCATGTCATGTTGGACGTATGCCATGTCATGTTGGACGTATGCCATGTCATGTTGGACGTATACCATGTCATGTTGGACGTATGCCATGTCATGTTGGACGTATGCCATGTCATGTTGGACGTATACCATGTCATGTTGGACGTATGCCATGTCATGTTGGACGTATGCCATGTCATGTTGGACGTATGCCATGTCATGTTGGACGTATGCCATGTCATGTTGGACGTATGCCATGTCATGTTGGACGTATGCCATGTCATGTTGGACGTATGCCATGTCATGTTGGACGTATGCCATGTCATGTTGGACGTATGCCATGCCATGTATACTGCATACGTGTACCGTATACAGTATACAGTATACAGTATACAGTATACAGTATACAGTATACAGTATACAGTATACAGTGTACAGTGTACAGTATACAGTGTACAGTGTACAGTGTACAGTGTACAGTGTACAGTGTACAGTGTACAGTGTACAGTGTACAGTGTACAGTGTACAGTGTACAGTGCACAGTGTACAGTGTACAGTGTACAGTGTACAGTGTACAGTGTACAGTGTACAGTGTACAGTGTACAGTGTACAGTGTACAGTGTACAGTGTACAGTGCACAGTGCACAGTGTACAGTGTACAGTGTACAGTGTACAGTGTACGCGGATGGAGAGACGGCTGCGCATGTTGGACGTATGCCATGTCATGTTGGACGTATGCCATGTCATGTTGGACGTATGCCATGTCATGTTGGACGTATGCCATGTCATGTTGGACGTATGCCATGTCATGTTGGACGTATGCCATGCCATGTTGGACGTATGCCATGTCATGTTGGACGTATGCCATGTCATGTTGGACGTATGCCATGTCATGTTGGACGTATACCATGTCATGTTGGACGTATGCCATGTCATGTTGGACGTATGCCATGTCATGTTGGACGTATGCCATGTCATGTTGGACGTATGCCATGTCATGTTGGACGTATGCCATGTCATGTTGGACGTATACCATGTCATGTTGGACGTATGCCATGTCATGTTGGACGTATGCCATGTCATGTTGGACGTATGCCATGTCATGTTGGACGTATGCCATGTCATGTTGGACGTATGCCATGTCATGTTGGACGTATGCCATGTCATGTTGGACGTGTACCATGTCATGTTGGACGTATGCCATGTCATGTTGGACGTATGCCATGTCATGTTGGACGTATGCCATGTCATGTTGGACGTATGCCATGTCATGTTGGACGTATGCCATGTCATGTTGGACGTATGCCATGTCATGTTGGACGTATGCCATGTCATGTTGGACGTATGCCATGTCATGTTGGACGTATGCCATGTCATGTTGGACGTAAGCCATGCCATGTTGGACGTATGCCATGTCATGTTGGACGTATGCCATGTCATGTTGGACGTATGCCATGCCATGTATACTGCATACGTGTACCGTATACAGTATACAGTATACAGTATACAGTATACAGTATACAGTATACAGTATACAGTATACAGTATACAGTATACAGTGTACAGTGTACAGTGTACAGTATACAGTGTACAGTGTACAGTGTACAGTGTACAGTATACAGTATGCAGTATACAGTATACAGTATACAGTGTACAGTGTACAGTGTACAGTGTACATTGTACATTGTACATTGTACATTGTACATTGTACATTGTACAGTGTACAGTGTACAGTGTACAGTGTACAGTGTACAGTGTACAGTGTACAGTGTACAGTGTACAGTGTACATTGTACATTGTACATTGTACAGTGTACAGTGTACAGTGTACAGTGTACAGTGTACAGTGTACAGTGTACAGTGTACAGTGTACAGTGTACAGTGTACAGTGTACAGTGTACAGTGTACAGTGTACAGTGTACAGTGTACAGTGTACACTGTACAGTGTACAGTGTACAGTGTACAGTGTACAGTATACAGTATGCAGTATACAGTATACAGTATACAGTGTACAGTGTACAGTGTACAGTGTACAGTGTACAGTGTACAGTGTACATTGTACAGTGTACAGTGTACAGTGTACAGTGTACAGTGTACATTGTACAGTGTACAGTGTACAGTGTACAGTGTACAGTGTACAGTGTAGTGTACAGTGTACAGTGTACAGTGTACAGTGTACAGTGTACAGTGTACAGTGTACAGTGTACAGTGTACAGTGTACAGTGTACAGTGTACTGTGTACAGTGTACAGTGTACAGTGTACAGTGTACAGTGTACAGTGTACAGTGTACAGTGTACAGTGTACAGTGTACAGTGTACAGTGTACAGTGTACAGTGTACAGTGTACAGTGTACAGTGTACAGTGTACAGTGTACAGTGTACAGTGTACAGTGTACAGTGTACAGTGTACAGTGTACAGTGTACAGTGTACAGTGTACAGTGTACAGTGTACAGTGTACAGTGTACAGTGTACAGTGTACAGTGTACAGTGTACAGTGTACAGTGTACAGTGTACAGTGTACAGTGTACAGTGTACAGTGTACATTGTACAGTGTACAGTGTACAGTGTACAGTGTACAGTGTACAGTGTACAGTGTACAGTGTACAGTGTACAGTGTACAGTGTACAGTGTACAGTGTACAGTGTACAGTGTACAGTGTACAGTATACAGTATACAGTATACAGTGTACAGTGTACAGTGTACAGTGCACAGTGCACAGTGCACAGTGTACAGTATACAGTATACAGTGTACAGTGTACAGTGTACAGTGTACAGTGTACAGTGTACAGTGTACAGTGTACAGTATACAGTATACAGTATACAGTATACAGTATACAGTGTACAGTGTACAGTGTACAGTGTACAGTGTACAGTGTACAGTGTACAGTGTGCAGTGTACAGTGTACAGTATACAGTGTACAGTGTGTTGGTCCTCGGCCGTGCTATGGTGTTTCATGTGTGGATTATGCTTTATATATGAGTATGAGTATATATCAGTTGGTGAGTCGTGCTACTTTGTCCCGGGCCGGTGCATGCCAATGTTGATGCATGTTGGGTGTGTGACAAACAGGTGTTAAATTTATGGTGCCGCCGAGCCAAAATCAGCTGCATGCCTTCTTCGTTATCCTTGTTATTGGCAATATCGTACAGTCTATGTTCTATCCTCGTTCAGCGATATCGGAAAATGTGTGTTCTAAATTTAATTCCAGGATAGACGTACAAAGAGCACAAAGAGCTTCGTATCAGCATTCTAATGATTATCCTGGTTTGTCATCACTTTCACCAGCCCAGAATATAATGGAGCCAGCCAGGTGTGCAAAAGTCCTCTTCGCTTGCTATAATTATAGTCTCATTTGTCTGTCTACCTGTCATGAGATGGTTAGTGATGTAGCTATGCTGGGTACAGCTGCCCCCTGACCTCCCCTCCCCTCTGTCTGTCCTCCATGACAGCCGGTGTTGGTGGACCTGGTGTCGGAGCAGGACAGTTTGTGATTAAACCATCCTCCTATAGCTGCCCTCTGACCTCTCCCTCTCTGTCTGTTCTTCATGACAGCCGGTGCTGGTGGACCTGGTCTCGGAGCAGGACAGTTTGTGATTAAACCATCCTCCCATAGCTGCCCTCTGACCTCTCCCTCTCTCTGTCTGTTCTCCGGTGCTGGTGGACCTGGTCTCGGAGCAGGACAGTTTATGATTAAACCATCCTCCTATAGCTCTCCTCTGACCTCTCCCCCTCTGTCTGTTCTTCATGACAGCCGGTGCCGGTGGACCTGGTCTCGGAGCAGGACAGTTTGTGATTAAACCATCCTCCTATAGCTGCCCTCTGACCTCTCCCTCTCTGTCTGTTCTTCATGACAGCCGGTGCTGGTGGACCTGGTCTCGGAGCAGGACAGTTTCGCATGGAAGGGTCACGACCGCCTACCTGCGCGTCCCGAGCCGCTCACTCTGTCTGCCGGCTATCAGCCATGCAGTGTGATCCAGCTGCACCCGCCGGCCGCCGTGTCGGCCCTCAGCCTGCAGGTCAGTACAGGGTTACCAGCCGTGATCCAGCTGCACCCGCCGGCCGCCGTGTCGGCCCGCAGCCTGCAGGTCAGTACACCCACTACCCAGCTTGCCGAGACACTCGGTGGTCTCTCTGTATGCTGGACGCCAAATGACCTTCGAAGTCTGACCCGCCTCGAACCCCTTGTCAACCTTAGATTCTCTATATGGAAAGACTATCACATTTGTAAGTCCATCGGCTCGACACAAGGGTGTATGTAGTAAGCGCTTCCGAGGCGAGAGATCAGCTGCATGCCAGGGCTGATACTGACCTGCCTCTCTCCGAGGAATGGTGAATCTCGTCTGGCGAGCAGCTGAGGTGGTGGTATGTGCCGCACCGTTATATCGTTATCAGCTTGTGGTGACCAACTTTGACGTTTCTGACGCCCGGTAGACAAACGACAGCTCTCCAATGTCACCTTATGTCGACCGTAGGACGCCCGGTAGACAAACGACAGCTCTCCAATGTCACCTTATGTCGACCGTAGGACGCCCGGTAGACAAACGACAGCTCTCCAATGTCACCTTATGTCGACCGTAGGACGCCCGGTAGACAAACGACAGCTCTCCAATGTCACCTTATGTCGACCGTAGGACGCGCGGTAGACAAACGACAGCTCTCCAATGTCACTTTATGTCGACCGTAGGACGCCCGGTAGACAAACGACAGCTCTCCAATGTCACCTTATGTCGACCGTAGGACGCCCGGTAGACAAACGACAGCTCTCCAATGTCACCTTATGTCGACCGTAGGACGCCCGGTAGACAAACGACAGCTCTCCAATGTCACCTTATGTCGACCGTAGGACGCCCGGTAGACAAACGACAGCTCTCCAATGTCACCTTATGTCGACCGTAGGACGCCCGGTAGACAAACGACAGCTCTCCAATGTCACCTTATGTCGACCGTAGGACGCGCGGTAGACAAACGACAGCTCTCCAATGTCACCTTATGTCGACCGTAGGACGCCCGGTAGACAAACGACAACTCTCCCATGTCACCTTATGTCGACCGTAGGACGCCCGGTAGACAAACGACAGCTCTCCCACGTCACCTTATGTCGACCGTAGGACGCCCGGTAGACAAACGACAGCTCTCCCACGTCACCTTATGTCGACCGTAGGACGCCCGGTAGACAAACGACAACTCTCCCACGTCACCTTATGTCGACCGTAGGACGCCCGGTAGACAAACGACAACTCTCCCACGTCACCTTATGTCGACCGTAGGACGCCCGGTAGACAAACGACAACTCTCCCACGTCACCTTATGTCGACCGTAGGATGCCCGGTAGACAAACGACAGCTCTCCAATGTCACCTTATGTCGACCGTAGGACGCCCGGTAGACAAGCGACAACTCTCCCATGTCACCTTATGCCGACCGTAGGACGCCCGGTAGACAAACGACAGCTCTCCCACGTCACCTTATGTCGACCGTAGGACACCCGGTAGACAAACGACAGCTCTCCAATGTCACCTTATGTCGACCGTAGGACGCCCGGTAGACAAACGACAGCTCTCCCATGTCACCTTATGTCGACCGTAGGACGCCCGGTAGACAAGCGACAACTCTCCAATGTCACCTTATGTCGACCGTAGGACGCCCGGTAGACAAACGACAGCTCTCCAATGTCACCTTATGTCGACCGTAGGACGCCCGGTAGACAAACGACAGCTCTCCAATGTCACCTTATGTCGACCGTAGTGTACCTGTAGTCCTCGTGTTGTGTACCGCTGTGCTACTTAGGCTGTATCTCTAACTGACAGTGACAGACTGACAGACAGTGACATACAGTGACATACAGTGACATACAGTGTCAGACAGTGGCATACAGTGGCAGACAGTGACAGACAGTGACATACAATGACATACAGTGACATACAGTGACATACCGTGACATACAGTGACATACAGTGACATACAGTGGCATACAGTGACATACAGTGACATACAGTGACAGACAGTGACAGACAGTGACAGACAGTGGTAGACAGTGGCAGACAGTGACATACAGTGACATACATTGACAGACAGTGGCATACAGTGACACACAGTGCCAGACAGTGACAGACAGTGGTAGACAGTGGCAGACAGTGACATACAGTGACATACAGTGACAGGCAATGACATACAGTGACATACAGTGACATACAGTGACATACAGTGACATACAGTCACATACAGTGACATACAGTGACATACAGTGACATACAGTGACATACAGTGGTATACAGTGGCAGACAGTGGCAGACAGTGACATACAGTGACATACAGTGACATACAGTGACATACAGTGACACACAGTGGCATACAGTGACATACAGTGACACACAGTGACACACAGTGACATACAGTGCCATACAGTGCCATACAGTGCCATACAGTGCCATACAGTGACATACAGTGACATACAGTGACATACAGTGGTAGACAGTGACAAACAGTGACATACAGTGACATACAGTGACATACAGTGACACACAGTGACAGACAGTGACATAGAGTGACATACAGTGACATACAGTGACAGACAGTGACAGACAGTGGTAGACAGTGGCAGACAGTGACATACAGTGAGAGGCAGTGACATACAGTGACAGTAGCAGTGACATACAGTGACATAAGTGACAGACAGTGACAGTGGCAATGCCAGACAGTGACATACAGTGACATACAGTGACAGACAGTGACAGACAGTGACAGACAGTGCAGACAGTGACAGACAGGGACAGTGACGGTGTCTAACGCGCCTGTGCCCGTGTCTTGACAGGACTCGTGGGGTCTGCTGGCTGCCGGCACCGGACACGGTTTCGTGCTGTTCGACTTCATCCAGAACAAGCCCGTCATGCACAAGTGTACCCTGAACCCGAACGGTAAGCAGCCGATGACGTCACCCGGCCGTCCGTGCGCATCAGACTCGTGGTGAAGACCGGCTAGCTTGCGTTGTGATAGTATCAAGTGAGGACACTTGTCCTGTGTCGTTTACAGGATGACTGTCTAAATCAAGAGTGAAATACATTTGCCTGCAGCTTCCATTAATCATTCATGAAGTATGACCTAACATGCTACGGGTATTATGCAATGTTTGTATGAAGGCCACATCAATTAAGTTTTGGAACGTGGCTTTCTTTCTAATAGTGACCTCTGACACTGTGTGCTTAGAGGAACCCAAGCTCAAACTAACAGCATGCCGAATGGAAAAAAATCAGTTTTTTTAGTTCTAGCAATATTCGGAGGTTCGTGTCGGATTCTTACCACCTGGCGAGGAGCCGACGGTGTCCTTCCTGCTCTGCAGGCTGCCTAGAGACTACAGTTACTTGCGTGGCGTCCTACAGAGTCCCCACGCGGGCCCGTCTGACCTGCTGTCCTCCCTGCCCCAGGTTATACGGCGCCCGTCTGACCCCCCCCCCCCCTCCTCAGACTACGCAGCCTCCGGGGAGTCGCCGATGACCCGCGGCAAGTCGCTGAAGAAGTCGCTCCGCGAGTCGTTCCGGCGCCTGAGGAAGGGTCGCAGCCAGCGGGCGGCCGGGCCCCGCAAGCCGTCCCCGTCGCCGGCCCCGGCGGCGGCCACCGACTCGCCGGCGGCACCGCAGCATGCCCGGAGAGGGTGAGTCAGGCCCCCGTGACGACACGGCTCACATTCACGCGCTCGCTTGCAAACACTTCCGAAAGTCATGTACAAAATATCTCGTCTTAATCTAACCTTCCATTTAACTAATATGGCACTCATGAACTTGTTTGTCGTCGATTTCTCTGTCTATTTCTGGTATGCCTGTTATCCACGGTCCACGTGTGTGTGTGTTAGATAACGTGCGGTGCGGGCGCCCACACTGATGCTTAACTTTGTTCCGTTTGTGGGCTGCGTTCTCTGTCAGCATGTGTGGCTCCGTTTGTGGGCTGCGTTCTCTGTCAGCATGTGTGGCTCCGTTTGTGGGCTGCGTTCTCTGTCAGCATGTGTGGCTCCGTTTGTGGGCTGCGTTCTCTGTCAGCATGTGTGGCTCCGTTTGTGGGCTGCGTTCTCTGTCAGCATGTGTGGCTCCGTTTGTGGGCTGCGTTCTCTGTCAGCATGTGTGGCTCCGTTTGTGGGCTGCGTTCTCTGTCAGCATGTGTGGCTCCGTTTGTGGGCTGCGTTCTCTGTCAGCATGTGTGGCTCCGTTTGTGGGCTGCGTTCTCTGTCAGCATGTGTGGCTCCGTTTGTGGGCTGCGTTCTCTGTCAGCATGTGTGGCTCCGTTTGTGGGCTGCGTTCTCTGTCAGCATGTGTGGCTCCGTTTGTGGGCTGCGTTCTCTGTCAGCATGTGTGGCTCCGTTTGCGGGCTGCGTTCTCTGTCAGCATGTGTGGCTCCGTTTGTGGGCTGCGTTCTCTGTCAGCATGTGTGGCTCCGTTTGCGGGCTGCGTTCTCTGTCAGCGTGTGTGGCTCCGTTTGTGTGCTGCGTTCTCTGTCAGCATGTGTGTAAGTGCCATAACTGATGGGCGTGGGTCACTAGCATGGCTTGTGATCGACTTGGATTGACATTATCCTGCTTGCGAGGGATGGGACGTACATATATGTTGTTAACATAATAGTGACCTGACTGATTTTGTGTTACACTCCCGATGGCTGTTATTTCCGCGCTCAGTTGATATTCCTCTGTGTGTCTGTGTCCAATGTCCGTGTGCACGGGGTGTTGCATCGCTCTTACTCTTCAACCCTGTGTGGCGTCGGCATGAGGTTTTGTGCGTTACTGTGTTCAGCTATGTGCGCTGCTCGGCTATGTGTGCTGTTCAGCTGTGTGTGCTGCTCGGCTATGTGTGCTGTTCAGCTATGTGTGCTGCTCACCTGTTACTAACACGTCGCTTCTCTGCCCCTGTCGTTTAACCCCTGTCGTTTTACCCCTGTCGTTTTGCCCCTGTCGTTTTACCCATGTCGGTTAACCCCGGTCGTTTTACCCCTGTCGTTTTACCCCTGTCGTTTTACCCCTGTCGGTTAACCCCTGTCATCTTACCCCTGTCGTTTTACCCCTGTCGTTTTACCCCTGTCGTTTTACCCCTGTCGGTTAACTCCTGTCGTTTTACCCCTGTCGTTTTGCCCCTGTCGTTTTACCCCTGTCGTTTTACCCCTGTCGTTTTACCCCTGTCGGTTAACCCCTGTCGTTTTACCCCTGTCGTTTTGCCCCTGTCGTTTTACCCCTGTCGTTTTACCCCTGTCGTTTTACCCCTGTTGGTTAACCCCTGTCGTTTTACCCCTGTCGTTTTACCCCTGTCGTTTTGCCCCTGTCGTTTTACCCCTGTCGGTTAACCCCTGTCGTTTTACCCCTGTCGTTTTACCCCTGTCGTTTTACCCCTGTCGTTTTACCCCTGTCGTTTTACCCCTGTCGTTTTACCCCTGTCGTTTTACCGCTGTCGTTTTACCGCTGTCGTTTTACCGCTGTCCGTTTCGGTGTCGTATTTGTCCACCCCGGGCGGTCTCGCACACCTCCCTGTCGCGGTAGACTGTGGATTCGTGCACTGCACCGCCGCCCTATAGACTCGCCCCAGTCACCAGCGGGTGGACCACTGCTGCCCGGTCTGGCCAGGCGGGCCGGGCGGTCCGGGCGGGCTGAGCGGGCCGGGCGGGCCGGGCAGGCCGGGCAGGCCGGGCAGGCCGGGCAGGCCGGGCAGGCCGGGCAGGCCGGGCAGGCCGGCGGTCTCTGTGCCGCGCTGTCTGTGTCGCGGGAGACGATCCTCTGGGTGGGGGACGGCGCGCCGGGGGACGGTCCCGGTCTCGGAGAGTCGCCGTCAGCGCCTGGCTGCAGCGGAGCATCAGAGGACTGCGGAGCTGCCGGCAGTGGCGGCGGCAGGCCGGCCGGGGCCACCTGGTCGGATTGGGCCGGAGCTGGAGCCGGCGGGTCAGAGTGGACCGGAGCCGGGTCAGAGTGGAACTGGGAGGATGTGCAGGCGATGGCAGGTGATCTGGGGCAGGCCGAAGCACAGGAGGACGAGGAGGGAGCCGAGACGTCCGCTGGACTGGCCGGTGTCTGCAGCGGGGATGAGCCAGGGCAGGAGGTGATGACATTAGAGGGGAAGACGTCTTTGTCGCGAGAGTGGACAGCAGACATCGCCACGGATACTGCTGCTGACGTCACCACGGATACTGCTGTTGATGTTGCTGCTGCTGCTGCTGCTGCTGCTGCTGCTGCTGCTGCTGCTGCTGCTGCTGCTGCTGCTGCTGCTGCTGCTGCTGCTGCTGCTGCTGCTGCTGCTGCTGCTGCTGCTGCTGCTGCTGCTGCTGCTGCTGCTGCTGCTGCTGCTGCTGCTGCTGCTGCTGCTGCTGCTGCTGCTGCTGCTGCTGCTGCTGCTGCTGCTGCTGCTGCTGCTGCTGCTGCTGCTGCTGCTGCTGCTGCTGCTGCTGCTGCTTCTCCTGCTGCTTCTCCTGCTGATGCCGCACCAGCTTCCCCTGCTGCTGATGCTCGTGTTGGTGATGCTGCTGACGGGGCTGTGAGTGCTGGTGATGATACTGATGATGACGAAGGAGCCGGTGAGGTGCGGCTGGTGGTGGAGGACCTGACGGAGCCGGCGGTGCTGGCCGGGCTGAGGCGGGCGCGGGCGGCCCGCGGCGGCCGCCGCTCCACCCAGACCTCGCTGGTGGTGCTGGATACCAGCGCAGACAACACGGACGGCGGCTCGGACGAGGGACGGTCAGACGGAGACGTCGGCTGGGACGAGGGTCAGTCAGACGGAGACGGCGGCTCGGACGAGGGACGGTCAGACGGAGACGGCGGCTCGGACGAGGGCCGGCCTCTGGACGGCGGGGCCGGCTCCAGCTGCGGGGCCGGAGCGGCGGACGGCCGGCAGGTCACGGAGGCGGGACTGAGGGCACCTGACTGGATCTCGGCCGCGGTCTCCTGTGGGGACCTGAAACGCCACGTCGGCAGGGACGGGCAGCCGGCAGACGGCCCCGTCCGCGGCATGTTCCTGCTGACCGTGGAGGACCTCACTAAGCGTGGCCCGCCGTCTCCGCCGCCGGCCATCAGGCGGCGACAGCAGCGCGCAGTCAGTCTCATCGACGACCTCCGTCGGCGGCTGTCACTGCGGCCGCCGTCCCGCGCTTCCCTGCCGCCCCCGCCCCCGCCGCCACCCCCGCCGCCACCCGTTTGCGCGTCGCACGAGAGTCTGGCGGCGGCGGCGACCTGGCGGCAGCACGACCTGGACACGCTGCTGTGCCACCGCAGCCGCCGCGCCGACAAGACGAAGCTCGGCCTCGTGCCGCCGTCCAGAGATGGCTCTGGCGGCGCGACGCCGCCGCCGCTGCCGCCGTTCCGCACCACGTTCGTGGTGGTGCGGCAGCGGCCGCGCTGCTGGCCGGCCGGCGAGGCTCAGGGAGAGCAGAGCAAGGTGGACGGGACGCGCCGTCAGTCACAGACGCTGTTCCAGGAGCTGGTGAGAGTGGCCGTCCGGGCGGCCAGGCAACGGCAGGACGCGGCGTTAACGGCGGAGGAGGAGCGTCTCCCCACCCGAGGAGAGACAAGAGAGACGGTCGAAGGAGTGTTTGGTGGAGAGGCTGCTCTGCAGACGGTAAAAGGCTTTGGTGGAGAGAAGAGCTCTGCATCTGATCAGAAGACAGACGTCGGGTCTGCTGGCGGGACTGCAGTGGCAGATCATCCTATCATGCCATCGGAGGGAATCGAAGCTGCCGCCATCTGTCGGCAGCCGGAGGAGACACAACTTCAGCCGGTCTCCACCAGAGCGTCTACCTACACGCCTGCGATCGGCGACCAGGCTGCTGCCGCCACTTTCGACCCGTCATCCGCCACCGCCGGCAGCGACCGAGCGTCCAGCTCCCGCCGCGCCGTCACCGACAACACCGTGCTGTCTGACAGTACCGGAGCCGCCGGGGCCGCCGGGGCCGCCGCGCAGCAGGGCTGGACGGTGCGCTGCTGGGTGCTGGACCGCACCGGACCGCGACTGGTCTCCGTGGAGAGAGGGACCACCACCGGCGGCTGGCTGGCGACGGCTGGCGGCCAACAGCTGGCGACGGCTGGCGGCCAACAGCTGGCGACGGCTGGCGGCCAACAGCTGGGGACTACTAGCGGCCAACAGCTGGCGACGGCTGGCGGCCAACAGCTGGGGACTACTGGCAGCCAACAGCTGGCGACTACTGGCGGCCAACAGCTGGGAACGACGCCGGCTGGCGGCCAACAGCTGGGGACTACTGGCAGCCAACAGCTGGCGACTACTGGCGGCCAACAGCTGGGAACGACTGGCGGCCGACAGCTGGCGACGGCGGCCGGAGCTGTGACGCCGCCCTCTGGTGTGCTCGGTACGACACCGTGCCGGGTGGTGCAGCGGCAGGGCGGCCGCGGGTGTGGCGGGGAGGACCGGCAGCAGGGAGGCGGAGAGACTGAGGTGGTGGGTCTCCGCCCGGGCCCCGGCGCCCAGCCAGCACTGAACGAGGCTGCTCAGGTGGAAGTACCGAACCACTCAGAGGAGCACGAGTCGAACCCGACGGACAGGGTTCCGACTGACAGAGAAGTCACCGAGTCAGAGGGGGAGGGATCTCCGAGCGGGTCTCCGCCGGCGGTGGCGGCCGCCTCCGAGCCGCGCCCTGCTGCCATCTGTGAGCCGGCTGCGGAAGCTGCAGTCTCTAGTCTGTCAGCCGTGTGGCGCCAGCTGCTGGCCGAGCTGTCGCCGCGCTGCTCGCTGGCCGACTCTGACGACCTGCCGTCCTGCTCCGAGTCGCTCATGACGTCATCGTGGCGCTGGAGCTCCGAGTCGACCGTGACGTCACTGGCGGTGACGTCACCTGCCGCGGTGGGGACGGAGAAGGACGAGAATGAAGCGACGACTCGACGTGACTGTTTGGGGGCGCCGGACCGGCAAACGGACGCTCAACTCGGCTTTTTAGCGAACGGAGATACAGACACCTCGAACACCGCCCGGCAGCCGGCGGAAAACGTCACAGGACTCTCAGATGACGTCACACGGCTGTCAGATGACGTCACAGTACCGTCAGCTGACGTGAGGCAGGCGGTGTTCAGTGTGCGCGGCGCGGCGGGACTGCTGTTGTGGCGGTCCGGGCCGGCCGGCCCACTGCCCCCGGCGGTGCAGTCTCGGTCGCGCCCTGCTTCCGGCGGACGGCGGACGGCCCTGCCTCCTCCTCCGCTCAGCACCCGGTACGCTGTCACGGGGAGGGTGGGACGCGGGAGACGGCCCTCTGCGGAGGTGGAGGTCTGGCTGTCCAGGGGAGGAGGGGGTCACGGGGCGGGTGGGACGCGGGTAGAGGTCTGGCTGTTGAGGTGGGAGGAGGGGGTCAGTATTCTCGAGTACAGGAGGATTGTTTTGTTAACTAACCTGAGAGGGAGCCCCTGGGTGAGCTGGGTATCAGGCCCCGGTGCAGGCAGAGTAATTACTCAGTCAGCCGGCCAGTGACCTGCATTGCACAATGTGATACAATGGCAGGTAACTTGAACAGGAGACATGGGCTGCGCCCAGAGTTCTGTGCAGTATAGGTGGTGGTTGAGGCGTGGGTGAGGTGGCGATGGCGCCTGTCGCTCGCTAGGTCGAGGTGGCGCTGAGGTGAGGAGAAGGAGCGGTCGCTCTCTGGGCCCTGATCATGCGGGGGGGGGGGGGGGGGGGGGGAGGGGCGGAGACCTGTGTCGGACAGGAGCGCTGGTGTCGCTCTGTTGCGGGGACGTCCGGGGAGGGGCGGCCCGTATACGCGGCGCTGGGTCCTAAGTAAACAGTGACTGCCGCACCGTGTTGGAACCGCTGTTGGTTAGTTGTCTCCGGTCAGATCCCGTGACGTCCGTATAACATCGGCACTCATGTAGTATCCCCTGCTTCCCCTGCTTCCCCTACTTCCCCTACTTCCCCTACTTCCCCTGACTCCCATGCTTCCCCTGTTTCCCCATGCTTCCCCTGTTTCTCCTGTTTCCCCTACTTCCCCTGCTTCCCATGCTTTCCCTGCTTCCCATGCTTTCCCTGCTTCTCCTGCTTCCCCTGCATCTCCTGCTTATCCTGCTTCCCCTGCTTCACCTGCTTCCCCTGCTTCCCCTGCTTCCCCTGCTTCCCCTGCTTCCCCTGCTTCCCCTGCTTCCCCTGCTTCTCCTGCTTCCCCTGCTTCTCCTGCTTCTCCTGCTTCCCCTGCTTCTCCTGCTTCCCCTGCTTCCCCATGTTTCCTCTGCTTCCCCTGCTTCCCTGCTTCCCCTGCTTCCCCATGCTTCCCCATACTTCCCCTGCTTCCCCTGCTTCCCCTGATTCCCCTGCTTCCCCTGCTTCCCCTGCTTCCCCTACTTCCCCGGCTTCCCCTGCTTCCTATGCTTTCCCTGCTTCCCCTGCTTCCCCTGCTTCCCCTGCTTCCCCTGCTTCCCATACTTCCCCTGCTTCCCCTGATTCCCCCGCTTCCCCTACTTCCCCATGCTTCCCATGCTTCCCCTGCTTCCCCTGCTTCCCCTGCTTCCCCTGCTTCCCCTGCTTCCCCTGCTTCCCCTGCTTCCCCTGCTTCCCATGCTTCCCCTGCTTCTCCTGCTTCCCCTGCTTCCCCTGCTTCCCCTGCTTCCCCTGCTTCCCCTGCTTCCCCTGCTTCCCCTGCTTCCCCTGCATCCCCCTGTATTAGCATTCGCTGTAGCCTGTGTGTTTGACGGCGTCTGTCCCCGTCTGTCCCCATGGTACACGGGGTACCATGCTGTGTAACGAAGGCAGCCTGTAGGCAGTAATGTTTAGCTAGACGCCCTGATGCTCCAGTGGTGGTCCCTGTGGTGGCCTGTAGTGTCGGCTGTGTTGTGTAGTGACCTTTCGTGACCTGTATTGCTGTCTGTATTATGTAGTGACCTGTAGTGTTGTCTGTGAGTAGTGACCTGTAGTGCTGTCTGTATTCTGTAGTGACCTGTAGTGCTGTCTGTGTGTAGTGACCTGCAGTGCTGTCTGTATTCTGTAGTGACCTGTAGTGCTGTCTGTATTCTGTAGTGACCTTTAGTGTTGTCTGTATTTTGTAGTGACCTGTAGTGCTGTATGTGTTGTGTAGTGGCCTGTAGTGACCTGTAGTGTCGTCTGTCCCCACACACAGACTGTCTCCGCCGGTGGCCGCCTCGGAGGACGACGTGCGCCCCGTGGAGCGGTCGGTGGAGGCCCGCAGCGAGGACCCGGCCTTCTCCGGGATGATCCGCTGCCTCTACCTGGCCACCACCTACCTGGCCGGCGGTGAGAGCACAGGGCACAAGGCTGCCACAACAGCCAACACCCCCCGCAGTGTGGGATGAGGGGGACTGCCACAACAGCCAACACCCCCCGCAGTGTGGGAGGAGGGGACTGCCACAACAGCCAACACCTCCCGCAGTGTGGGAGGAGGGGGACTGCCACAACAGCCAACACCTCCCGCAGTGTGGGATGAGGGGGGACTGCCACAACAGCCAACACCTCCCGCAGTGTGGGAGGAGGTGAGAGGGGGACTGCCACAACAGTCAACACCTCCCGCAGTGTGGGAGGAGGGGGACTGCCACAACAGCCAACACCTCCCGCAGTGTGGGATGAGGGGGACTGCCACAACAGCCAACACCTCCCGCAGTGTGGGAGGAGGGGGACTGCCACAACAGCCAACACCTCCCGCAGTGTGGGATGAGGGGGACTGCCACAACAGCCAACACCTCCCGCAGTGTGGGAGGAGGGGGACTGCCACAACAGCCAACACCTCCCGCAGTGTGGGAGGAGGTGAGAGGGGGACTGCCACAACAGCCAACACCTCCCGCAGTGTGGGAGGCGGGGGACTGCCACAACAGCCAACACCTCCCGCAGTGTGGGAGGAGGGGGACTGCCACAACAGCCAACACCTCCCGCAGTGTGGGAGGCGGGGGACTGCCACAACAGCCAACACCTCCCGCAGTGTGGGATGAGGGGGACTGCCACAACAGCCAACACCTCCCGCAGTGTGGGAGGAGGGGGACTGCCACAACAGCCAACACCTCCCGCAGTGTGGGATGAGGGGGACTGCCACAACAGCCAACACCTCCCGCAGTGTGGGAGGCGGGGGACTGCCACAACAGCCTACACCTCCCGCAGTGTGGGATGAGGGGGACTGCCACAACAGCCAACACCTCCCGCAGTGTGGGAGGCGGGGGACTGCCACAACAGCCAACACCTCCCGCAGTGTGGGAGGAGGGGGACTGCCACAACATCCAACACCTCCCGCAGTGTGGGAGGCGGTGAGAGGGGGACTGCCACAACAGCCAACACCTCCCGCAGTGTGGGAGGAGGGGGACTGCCGCAACAGCCAACACCTCCCGCAGTGTGGGAGGAGGGGGACTGCCACAACAGCCAACACCTCCCGCAGTGTGGGAGGCGGGGGACTGCCACAACAGCCAACACCTCCCGCAGTGTGGGATGAGGGGGACTGCCACAACAGCCAACACCTCCCGCAGTGTGGGAGGAGGGGGACTGCCACAACAGCCAACACCTCCCGCAGTGTGGGAGGAGGGGGACTGCCACACCAGCCAACACCTCCCGCAGTGTGGGAGGAGGGGGACTGCCACAACAGCCAACACCTCCCGCAGTGTGGGAGGAGGTGAGAGGGGGACTGCCACAACAGCCAACACCTCCCGCAGTGTGGGAGGAGGTGGGAGGGGGACTGCCACAACAGCCAACACCTCCCGCAGTGTGGGAGGAGGGGAACTGCCGCAACAGCCAACACCTCCCGCAGTGTGGGAGGAGGGGGACTGCCACAACATCCAACACCTCCCGCAGTGTGGGAGGAGGGGGACTGCCGCAACAGCCAACACCTCCCGCAGTGTGGGAGGAGGAGGACTGCCACAACAGCCAACACCTCCCGCAGTGTGGGAGGAGGGGGACTGCCACAACAGCCAACACCTCCCGCAGTGTGGGAGGAGGGGGACTGCCGCAACAGCCAACACCTCCCGCAGTGTGGGAGGCGGTGAGAGGGGGACTGCCGCAACAGCCAACACCTCCCGCAGTGTGGGAGGTGAGAGGAGGACTGCCGCAACAGCCAACACCTCCCGCAGTGTGGGAGGCGGTGAGAGGGGGACTGCCACAACAGCCAACACCTCCCGCAGTGTGGGAGGAGGTGAGAGGGGGACTGCCACAACAGCCAACACCTCCCGCAGTGTGGGAGGAGGTGAGAGGGGGACTGCCGCAACAGCCAACACCTCCCGCAGTGTGGGAGGCGGTGAGAGGGGGACTGCCGCAACAGCCAACACCTCCCGCAGTGTGGGAGGCGGTGAGAGGGGGATTGCCGCAACAGCCAACACCTCCCGCAGTGTGGGAGGCGGTGAGAGGGGGACTGCCGCAACAGCCAACACCTCCCGCAGTGTGGGAGGAGGTGAGAGGGGGACTGTCGCAACAGCCAACACCTCCCGCAGTGTGGGAGGCGGTGAGAGGGGGACTGCCACAACAGCCAACACCTCCCGCAGTGTGGGAGGCGGTGAGAGGGGGACTGCCACAACAGCCAACACCTCCCGCAGTGTGGGAGGAGGTGGGAGGGGGACTGCCACAACAGCCAACACCTCCCGCAGTGTGGGAGGAGGGGGACTGCCACAACAGCCAACACCTCCCGCAGTGTGGGAGGCGGTGAGAGGGGGACTGCCGCAACAGCCAACACCTCCCGCAGTGTGGGAGGAGGGGGACTGCCACAACAGCCAACACCTCCCGCAGTGTGGGAGGCGGTGAGAGGGGGACTGCCGCAACAGCCAACACCTCCCGCAGTGTGGGAGGAGGGGGACTGCCACAACAGCCAACACCTCCCGCAGTGTGGGAGGAGGTGAGAGGGGGACTGCCGCAACAGCCAACACCTCCCGCAGTGTGGGAGGCGGTGAGAGGGGGACTGCCACAACAGCCAACACCTCCCGCAGTGTGGGAGGAGGGGCACTGCCACAACAGCCAACACTTCCCGCAGTGTGGGAGGAGGGGGACTGCCACAACAGCCAACACCTCACGCAGTGTGGGAGGCGGTGAGAGGGGGACTGCCGCAACAGCCAACACCTCCCGCAGTGTGGGAGGAGAGGGACTGCCGCAACAGCCAACACCTCCCGCAGTGTGGGAGGCGGTGAGAGGGGGACTACCGCAACAGCCAACACCTCCCGCAGTGTGGGAGGAGGGGGACTGCCACAACAGCCAACACCTCCCGCAGTGTGGGAGGAGGGGGACTGCCACAACAGCCAACACTTCCCGCAGTGTGGGAGGAGGGGGACTGCCACAACAGCCAACACCTCCCGCAGTGTGGGAGGAGGTGAGAGGGGGACTGCCGCAACAGCCAACACCTCCCGCAGTGTGGGAGGCGGTGAGAGGGGGACTGCCACAACAGCCAACACCTCCCGCAGTGTGGGAGGAGGTGGGAGGGGGACTGCCACAACAGCCAACACCTCCCGCTGTGTGGGAGGCGGTGAGAGGGGGACTGCCACAACAGCCAACACCTCCCGCAGTGTGGGAGGCGGTGAGAGGGGGACTGCCACAACAGCCAACACCTCCCGCAGTGTGGGAGGAGGTGAGAGGGGGACTGCCACAACAGCCAACACCTCCCGCAGCGTGGGAGGAGGTGAGAGGGGGACTGCCACAACAGCCAACACCTCCCGCAGTGTGGGAGGAGGTGAGAGGGGGACTGCCACAACAGCCAACACCTCCCGCAGTGTGGGAGGCGGTGAGAGGGGGACTGCCGCAACAGCCAACACCTCCCGCAGTGTGGGAGGAGGTGAGAGGGGGACTGCCACAACAGCCAACACCTCCCGCAGTGTGGGAGGCGGTGAGAGGGGGACTGCCACAACAGCCAACACCTCCCGCAGTGTGGGAGGAGGTGGGAGGGGGACTGCCACAACAGCCAACACCTCCCGCAGTGTGGGAGGAGGGGGACTGCCACAACAGCCAACACTTCCCGCAGTGTGGGAGGAGGGGGACTGCCACAACAGCCAACACCTCCCGCAGTGTGGGAGGAGGTGAGAGGGGGACTGCCGCAACAGCCAACACCTCCCGCAGTGTGGGAGGCGGTGAGAGGGGGACTGCCACAACAGCCAACACCTCCCGCAGTGTGGGAGGAGGTGGGAGGGGGACTGCCACAACAGCCAACACCTCCCGCAGTGTGGGAGGAGGGGGACTGCCACAACAGCCAACACCTCCCGCAGTGTGGGAGGAGGTGAGAGGGGGACTGCCGCAACAGCCAACACCTCCCGCAGTGTGGGAGGCGGTGAGAGGGGGACTGCCGGAACAGCCAACACCTCCCGCAGTGTGGGAGGAGGTGAGAGGGGGACTGCCGCAACAGCCAACACCTCCCGCAGTGTGGGAGGAGGTGAGAGGGGGACTGCCGCAACAGCCAACACCTCCCGCAGTGTGGGAGGCGGTGAGAGGGGGACTGCCGCAACAGCCAACACCTCCCGCAGTGTGGGAGGAGGTGAGAGGGGGACTGCCGCAACAGCCAACACCTCCCGCAGTGTGGGAGGAGGGGGACTGCCACAACAGCCAACACCTCCCGCAGTGTGGGAGGAGGGGGACTGCCACAACAGCCAACACCTCCTGCAGTGTGGGAGGAGGTGAGAGGGGGACTGCCACAACAGCCAACACCTTCCGCAGTGTGGGAGGAGGGGGACTGCCACAACAGCCAACACCTCCCGCAGTGTGGGAGGCGGGGGACAGCCACAACAGCCAACACCTCCCGCAGTGTGGGAGGAGGGGGACTGCCACAACAGCCAACACCTCCCGCAGTGTGGGAGGAGGGGGACTGCCACAACAGCCAACACCTCCCGCAGTGTGGGAGGCGGTGAGAGGGGACTGCCGCAACAGCCAACACCTCCCGCAGTGTGGGAGGAGGGGGACTGCCACAACAGCCAACACCTCCCGCAGTGTGGGAGGCGGTGAGAGGGGGACTGCTGCAACAGCCAACACCTCCCGCAGTGTGGGAGGAGGGGGACTGCCACAACAGCCAACACCTCCTGCAGTGTGGGAGGAGGGGGACTGCCACAACAGCCAACACCTCCCGCAGTGTGGGAGGAGGGGGACTGCCGCAACAGCCAACACCTCCCGCAGTGTGGGAGGAGGGGGACTGCCACAACAGCCAACACCTCCCGCAGTGTGGGAGGCGGTGAGAGGGGGACTGCCGCAACAGCCAACACCTCCCGCAGTGTGGGAGGCGGTGAGAGGGGACTGCCGCAACAGCCAACACCTCCCGCAGTGTGGGAGGAGGGGGACTGCCACAACAGCCAACACCTCCCGCAGTGTGGGAGGCGGTGAGAGGGGGACTGCCGCAACAGCCAACACCTCCCGCAGTGTGGGAGGAGGGGGACTGCCACAACAGCCAACACCTCCTGCAGTGTGGGAGGAGGGGGACTGCCACAACAGCCAACACCTCCCGCAGTGTGGGAGGAGGGGGACTGCCGCAACAGCCAACACCTCCCGCAGTGTGGGAGGCGGTGAGAGGGGGACTGCCGCAACAGCCAACACCTCCCGCAGTGTGGGAGGAGGGGGACTGCCACAACAGCCAACACCTCCCGCAGTGTGGGAGGCGGTGAGAGGGGGACTGCCGCAACAGCCAACACCTCCCGCAGTGTGGGAGGCGGTGAGAGGGGGACTGCCACAACAGCCAACACCTCCCGCAGTGTGGGAGGAGGTGGACTGCCACAACAGCCAACACCTCCCGCAGTGTGGGAGGAGGGGGACAGCCACAACAGCCAACACCTCCCGCAGTGTGGGAGGAGGGGGACTGCCACAACAGCCAACACCTCCCGCAGTGTGGGAGGAGGGGGACTGCCACAACAGCCAACACCTCCCGCAGTGTGGGAGGAGGGGGACAGCCACAACAGCCAACACCTCCCGCAGTGTGGGAGGAGGGGGACTGCCACAACAGCCAACACCTCCCGCAGTGTGGGAGGAGGGGGACTGCCACAACAGCCAACACCTCCCGCAGTGTGGGAGGAGGGGGACTGCCACAACAGCCAACACCTCCCGCAGTGTGGGAGGAGGGGGACTGCCACAACAGCCAACACCTCCTGCAGTGTGGGAGGAGGTGAGAGGGGGACTGCCACAACAGCCAACACCTCCCGCAGTGTGGGAGGAGGGGGACTGCCACAACAGCCAACACCTCCCGCAGTGTGGGAGGCGGGGGACAGCCACAACAGCCAACACCTCCCGCAGTGTGGGAGGAGGGGGACTGCCACAACAGCCAACACCTCCCGCAGTGTGGGAGGAGGGGGACTGCCACAACAGCCAACACCTCCCGCAGTGTGGGAGGCGGTGAGAGGGGACTGCCGCAACAGCCAACACCTCCCGCAGTGTGGGAGGAGGGGGACTGCCACAACAGCCAACACCTCCCGCAGTGTGGGAGGCGGTGAGAGGGGGACTGCCGCAACAGCCAACACCTCCCGCAGTGTGGGAGGAGGGGGACTGCCACAACAGCCAACACCTCCTGCAGTGTGGGAGGAGGGGGACTGCCACAACAGCCAACACCTCCCGCAGTGTGGGAGGAGGGGGACTGCCGCAACAGCCAACACCTCCCGCAGTGTGGGAGGCGGTGAGAGGGGGACTGCCACAACAGCCAACACCTCCCGCAGTGTGGGAGGAGGTGGACTGCCACAACAGCCAACACCTCCCGCAGTGTGGGAGGAGGGGGACTGCCACAACAGCCAACACCTCCCGCAGTGTGGGAGGAGGGGGACTGCCACAACAGCCAACACCTCCCGCAGTGTGGGAGGCGGGGGACTGCCACAACAGCCAACACCTCCCGCAGTGTGGGAGGAGGGGGACTGCCACAACAGCCAACACCTCCCGCAGTGTGGGAGGAGGGGGACTGCCACAACAGCCAACACCTCCCGTAGTGTGGGAGGCGGTGAGAGGGGGACTGCCACAACAGCCAACACCTCCCGCAGTGTGGGAGGCGGTGAGAGGGGGACTGCCGCAACAGCCAACACCTCCCGCAGTGTGGGAGGAGGGGGACTGCCACAACAGCCAACACCTCCCGCAGTGTGGGAGGCGGTGAGAGGGGGACTTCCGCAACAGCCAACACCTCCCGCAGTGTGGGAGGAGGGGGACTGCCACAACAGCCAACACCTCCCGCAGTGTGGGAGGAGGGGGACTGCCACAACAGCCAACACCTCCCGCAGTGTGGGAGGCGGTGAGAGGGGGACTGCCACAACAGCCAACACCTCCCGCAGTGTGGGAGGCGGTGAGAGGGGGACTGCCACAACAGCCAACACCTCCCGCAGTGTGGGAGGAGGGGGACTGCCACAACAGCTAACACCTCCCGCAGTGTGGGAGGCGGTGAGAGGGGGACTGCCACAACAGCCAACACCTCCCGCAGTGTGGGAGGAGGGGGACTGCCACAACAGCCAACACCTCCCGCAGTGTGGGAGGCGGTGAGAGGGGGACTGCCGCAACAGCCAACACCTCCCGCAGTGTGGGAGGAGGGGGACTGCCACAACAGCCAACACCTCCCGCAGTGTGGGAGGAGGGGGACTGCCACAACAGCCAACACCTCCCGCAGTGTGGGAGGCGGTGAGAGGGGGACTGCCGCAACAGCCAACACCTCCCGCAGTGTGGGAGGAGGGGGACTGCCACAACAGCCAACACCTCCCGCAGTGTGGGAGGAGGGGGACTGCCACAACAGCCAACACCTCCCGCAGTGTGGGAGGCGGTGAGAGGGGGACTGCCGCAACAGCCAACACCTCCCGCAGTGTGTGAGGAGGGGGACTGCCACAACAGCCAACACCTCCCGCAGTGTGGGAGGAGGGGGACTGCCACAACAGCCAACACCTCCCGCAGTGTGGGAGGAGGGGGACTGCCACAACAGCCAACACCTCCCGCAGTGTGGGAGGCAGTGAGAGGGGGACTGCCACAACAGCCAACACCTCCCCCGCAGTGTGGGAGGCGGTGAGAGGGGGACTGCCACAACAGCCAACACCTCCCGCAGTGTGGGAGGCGGTGGGACGCAGCACGGCGCACGGATAGTGCTGTCTTATTCATTCGATGGGACCATCGCCTCACCAACTTTCCGTTTGATCCCACCATCTGTTGCCACGTTGGAGTGTTTGTTTTTTGTTTAGAACACTCCGTTATGGCGGCGGTGGTGGTGTTGACGTCTGACGTCACTGGTGGTATTGATGTAGGATATCCCCTGCTGCCTATTTGCAGCGGGTTGCTCTGAGTAGGCATTGTACGTGTCTGTGTCTGTTGGCAGGTCAGCCCCAGATGCGCACGCTGTGGGCGGGCACCAACAGTGGCGCCATCTACGTGTACGCCGTGCACTGCGCTGCCGGCGAAAAACGCTCCTCGACGCCCGTCACCTGGCAGCCGGGTGAGGCAGGGGTCTGTACAGGGCGGCAGGGGTCGGCACATGGTGGGCGGGGTCTGTGCAGGACAGGCAGGGGTCTGCGCAGGGCGGCAGGGGTCTGTACAGGACAGGCAGGGGTCTGTCCAGGGTGGGCGGGGGTCTGTACAGGACAGCTGGGGTCTGTATAGGTCAGGGGTCCGCGGCGTCAGGCTGCGGTGGCTGGTGCTCTAGAGCTGCCCGCTTTCCGGCTATCCATGTCGCGCAGGGCTTTTTCCTATAGGGCGGCCTCGTCTTGGAACCACCTGACGCCGGCCGTTATGGCCTCCCGGAGCCTCGCCGTGCTAAAATCCCAACTCGAAAATTGTGACGACGGTGTGTGAAAGCTTGAATTCGTACGTTTTATTAACATAGTTACCACGATTTCTTGTGTGTGTGCGATGCGTGTTTTAAATTGTCTGTCGTGTTTTTCGTTTGTATCGCCCAACTTGTATCCCTTTCACTCGAATCGAACATTAAGCCATTTATATGGAATGATTCGCAAATACATGAACTGAACAGGGTGGGCGGGGGTCTGTACAGGACAGGCAGGGGTCTGTCCAGGGTGGGCGGGGGTCTGTACAGGACAGCTGGGGTCTGTATAGGACAGGGGTCTGTCCAGGGTGGACAGGAGTCTGTACAGGACAGCTGGGGTCTGTATAGGACAGGGGTCTGTCCAGGGTGGACAGGAGTCTGTACAGGACAGCTGGGGTCTGTATAGGGCAGGGGTCTGTCCAGGGTGGGCGGGGGTCTGTACAGGACAGGCAGGGGTCTGTCCAGGGTGGGCGGGGGTCTGTACAGGACAGCTGGGGTCTGTATAGGACAGGGGTCTGTCCAGGGTGGACAGGAGTCTGTACAGGACAGCTGGGGTCTGTATAGGACAGGGGTCTGTCCAGGGTGGACAGGAGTCTGTACAGGACAGCTGGGGTCTGTATAGGACAGGGGTCTGTCCAGGGTGGACAGGAGTCTGTACAGGACAGCTGGGGTCTGTATAGGACAGGGGTCTGTCCAGGGTGGACAGGAGTCTGTACAGGACAGCTGGGGTCTGTATAGGACAGGGGTCTGTCCAGGGTGGACAGGAGTCTGTACAGGACAGCTGGGGTCTGTATAGGACAGGGGTCTGTCCAGGGTGGACAGGAGTCTGTACAGGACAGCTGGGGTCTGTATAGGACAGGGGTCTGTCCAGGGTGGACAGGAGTCTGTACAGGACAGCTGGGGTCTGTATAGGACAGGGGTCTGTCCAGGGTGGACAGGAGTCTGTACAGGACAGCTGGGGTCTGTATAGGACAGGGGTCTGTCCAGGGTGGACAGGAGTCTGTACAGGACAGCTGGGGTCTGTATAGGACAGGGGTCTGTCCAGGGTGGACAGGAGTCTGTACAGGACAGCTGGGGTCTGTATAGGACAGGGGTCTGTCCAGGGTGGACAGGAGTCTGTACAGGACAGCTGGGGTCTGTATAGGACAGGGGTCTGTCCAGGGTGGACAGGAGTCTGTACAGGACAGCTGGGGTCTGTATAGGACAGGGGTCTGTCCAGGGTGGACAGGAGTCTGTACAGGACAGCTGGGGTCTGTATAGGACAGGGGTCTGTCCAGGGTGGACAGGAGTCTGTACAGGACAGCTGGGGTCTGTATAGGACAGGGGTCTGTCCAGGGTGGACAGGAGTCTGTACAGGACAGCTGGGGTCTGTATAGGACAGGGGTCTGTCCAGGGTGGACAGGAGTCTGTACAGGACAGCTGGGGTCTGTATAGGACAGGGGTCTGTCCAGGGTGGACAGGAGTCTGTACAGGACAGCTGGGGTCTGTATAGGACAGGGGTCTGTCCAGGGTGGACAGGAGTCTGTACAGGACAGCTGGGGTCTGTATAGGACAGGGGTCTGTCCAGGGTGGACAGGAGTCTGTACAGGACAGCTGGGGTCTGTATAGGACAGGGGTCTGTCCAGGGTGGACAGGAGTCTGTACAGGACAGCTGGGGTCTGTATAGGACAGGGGTCTGTCCAGGGTGGACAGGAGTCTGTACAGGACAGCTGGGGTCTGTATAGGACAGGGGTCTGTCCAGGGTGGACAGGAGTCTGTACAGGACAGCTGGGGTCTGTATAGGACAGGGGTCTGTCCAGGGTGGACAGGAGTCTGTACAGGACAGCTGGGGTCTGTATAGGGCAGGGGTCTGTCCAGGGTGGGCGGGGGTCTGTACAGGACAGGCAGGGGTCTGTCCAGGGTGGGCGGGAGTCTGTACAGGACAGCTGGGGTCTGTATAGGACAGGGGTCTGTCCAGGGTGGACAGGAGTCTGTACAGGACAGCTGGGGTCTGTATAGGACAGGGGTCTGTCCAGGGTGGACAGGAGTCTGTACAGGACAGCTGGGGTCTGTATAGGACAGGGGTCTGTCCAGGGTGGACAGGAGTCTGTACAGGACAGCTGGGGTCTGTATAGGACAGGGGTCTGTCCAGGGTGGACAGGAGTCTGTACAGGACAGCTGGGGTCTGTATAGGACAGGGGTCTGTCCAGGGTGGACAGGAGTCTGTACAGGACAGCTGGGGTCTGTATAGGACAGGGGTCTGTCCAGGGTGGACAGGAGTCTGTACAGGACAGCTGGGGTCTGTATAGGACAGGGGTCTGTCCAGGGTGGACAGGAGTCTGTACAGGACAGCTGGGGTCTGTATAGGACAGGGGTCTGTCCAGGGTGGACAGGAGTCTGTACAGGACAGCTGGGGTCTGTATAGGACAGGGGTCTGTCCAGGGTGGACAGGAGTCTGTACAGGACAGCTGGGGTCTGTATAGGGCAGGGGTCTGTCCAGGGTGGGCGGGGGTCTGTACAGGACAGGCAGGGGTCTGTCCAGGGTGGGCGGGAGTCTGTACAGGACAGCTGGGGTCTGTATAGGACAGGGGTCTGTCCAGGGTGGACAGGAGTCTGTACAGGACAGCTGGGGTCTGTATAGGACAGGGGTCTGTCCAGGGTGGACAGGAGTCTGTACAGGACAGCTGGGGTCTGTATAGGACAGGGGTCTGTCCAGGGTGGACAGGAGTCTGTACAGGACAGCTGGGGTCTGTATAGGACAGGGGTCTGTCCAGGGTGGACAGGAGTCTGTACAGGACAGCTGGGGTCTGTATAGGACAGGGGTCTGTCCAGGGTGGACAGGAGTCTGTACAGGACAGCTGGGGTCTGTATAGGACAGGGGTCTGTCCAGGGTGGACAGGAGTCTGTACAGGACAGCTGGGGTCTGTATAGGACAGGGGTCTGTCCAGGGTGGACAGGAGTCTGTACAGGACAGCTGGGGTCTGTATAGGACAGGGGTCTGTCCAGGGTGGACAGGAGTCTGTACAGGACAGCTGGGGTCTGTATAGGACAGGGGTCTGTCCAGGGTGGACAGGAGTCTGTACAGGACAGGCAGGGGTCTGTATAGGACAGGGGTCTGTCCAGGGTGGACAGGAGTCTGTACAGGACAGCTGGGGTCTGTATAGGACAGGGGTCTGTCCAGGGTGGACAGGAGTCTGTACAGGACAGCTGGGGTCTGTATAGGACAGGGGTCTGTCCAGGGTGGACAGGAGTCTGTACAGGACAGCTGGGGTCTGTATAGGACAGGGGTCTGTCCAGGGTGGACAGGAGTCTGTACAGGACAGGCAGGGGTCTGTATAGGACAGGGGTCTGTCCAGGGTGGACAGGAGTCTGTACAGGACAGCTGGGGTCTGTATAGGACAGGGGTCTGTCCAGGGTGGACAGGAGTCTGTACAGGACAGGCAGGGGTCTGTATAGGACAGGGGTCTGTCCAGGGTGGACAGGAGTCTGTACAGGACAGCAGGGGTCTGTATAGGACAGGGGTCTGTCCAGGGTGGACAGGAGTCTGTACAGGACAGCTGGGGTCTGTATAGGACAGGGGTCTGTCCAGGGTGGACAGGAGTCTGTACAGGACAGCTGGGGTCTGTATAGGACAGGGGTCTGTCCAGGGTGGACAGGAGTGTGTACAGGACAGCTGGGGTCTGTATAGGACAGGGGTCTGTCCAGGGTGGACAGGAGTCTGTACAGGACAGCTGGGGTCTGTATAGGACAGGGGTCTGTCCAGGGTGGACAGGAGTGTGTCGAGAGTAGCCAGGGATCTGTCCAGGGTGAAGGTAAGTCTGGAGTGTCTGTCCAGAGCTGTTAGTCAGGGGTTTGTCCAGCATAGTTATTGTTCTGACTGGTACGGGTCATGGGACGGATTGGGCACGCTGCGCGCGGCGCTTTGATCTCCGCGACCTCGCGACCTCACTGCCATCCAGCGGCGATACAATGGTGACTAAGGAAAAGGCTCGCGACCGTACCGCGGGCAATACAGGCTGCGGTATGCCAGACGCGTTAAAAAAAAAATGAATTGGACGATATTTTGCCAGCAATGTTGAATAAATGAATATGGATCGTCATCTAACTCCGATGGCCATCGTCCCATCCGGCATACTCCGATGGCCATCGTCCCATCGGGCTCCCAGAAGCTTCAGCCAGAACCGATTTAAGTATATATTTTACAGTACGAACGGGGGAACTTAGAGACTGACCCAATAGGTACACCCATGGGTATATCCCGATATTGTGATATATACTGATGGAGCTCCTGTTGATTTTCTGACCTGACCTGACCGGCCGTGACCGTCCCTTACCGGCCGTGACCGGCCGTGACCGGCCCTGACCGGCCCTGACCGTCCCGACAGGTAAGGAGTTCCGTCTGAAGCACGGAGCCCCCGTGATCGACATCCGGGTGGTGGACGCCGGCGGGCGATCGGTGAGCGGCGCGCCGCCGGAGCAGGCCGCCGCCGGGCCGCACCGCGTCGTCATCGCATCGGAGGAACAGTTCAAGGTCAGACACGGACACAGCCAGCCTCAGCGGCTGAAACTGGCCACACAGCCGGCCGGCCGGCCGAGGCGGGGATTGTGACCCAGCACGTGGACGGTTACCGGGGTCATGGGCAGGACAGGGTTGGAGTTGCACGAAGGGAACACGGCATTTATATTTAAGCCGTCGCTGCGCCGCCTTCTGAATCCTGTTGCCTGTTGCTGATGTCACCTCAGGTGTTCGTGTTACAGAGCTGTGTTCACACAGCTCCTGTCCGGTGCTGTGTTCTCACAACTCCTGCCCGGTGCTGTGATGATCAGCTGACTCACTGGGGTGTTGTGTTCACACTGCTCCTGCCCGGTGTTGTGAGGATCAGCTGACTCACTGGTGGTGCTGTGTTTACACAGCTCCTGCCCGGTGTTGTGATGATCAGCTGACTCACTGGAGGTGCGTTTCAGGTGTTCACTCTGCCCACTATGCGGCCGTACGGCAAGTTTAAACTGACCGCTCAGGAGGGAAGCCGACTACGGCGGATCGGCTACGCCCGGTGAGTACTGTATAGGTGTAATGCCCACCTCTATTGTCAACCTACAATCCCGGAAGTGGGCAGGCGGGTACGGCGGATCGGCTACGCCCGTTGAGTACTGTATGGGTCCATAGGACGTAATGCCCACCTCTATTGTGCCACTCCAGTCCTGGAGGTGGGCAGCCGGGTACGGCGGATCGGCTACTGCAGGTGAGTACTGAGTACTGTATAGGTGTTACCAGCATGTTTCAACATTGTTTCAGTAATTGGCTGTTCGGTTATCACACTTGCCTGCAGCGTCATGCCGACCTTAGATTGGATGTATTGATGCGCCTGTCGTGAGAGCGCCTGTCGCTCCTGTCCGTGCCCGCGACGTACCACCCGTCACTGTATGCCGATGATTGAGACAGGTCCTTTCTCCTGTCACGCGTGCATCATATTGTACCGTTGTTTTGAATTGGAACATCGGCGGTCCTCTCACGTCGTGTCTGTCGGCGTATGGTCGTGGGCCGGCGGCGACGGTGGCGCTGACGGTGACCGCCGTGTGTACTGCAGGTTCTGCGCGTCCCCGACAGATGACTCTGCCTACACGGAGTGGTGTCTGATGTGTATGACCAATCAGGGCGACCTGAACGTGTTCACGCTGCCCGAGCTGCGTCGCCAGATGCACGAGGAGAGCATACGACGGGAGGACATCCAGTGAGTAGCGCCTCGTGACGTGACGCCGGTCAGCCCCGGTAACCCGCCCGGACAGGGTCCGTCCTGCATGACCTCACCTCTCCTCGCCTGGTATTCATCAGCGGGAGTCTGTTGTTGTTCTTTAAATCTTCTGGATCCTTCAACGATGACCTGTTTGTGGTTAGTTTTGTCTGGTTTTCTTGGTTTTAGAGCCTGTGAGTGTCACCAACCATCAGACCTTAGGATACCTTTCATCCCGAAAACCTCGCGGTGCCCTCGCTTGGTCTGTCATTATACAATCTAGCCTTACCCAATCTAACTATGTGTCTCGTTCCCTCTCCTGACCCGTACCATCTAGTCTTACCCAATCTAACTATGTGTCTCGTTCCCTCTCCTGACCCGTCCCTCTCCTGTCCCGTCCCTCTGACCCGTCCCTCTGACCCGTCCCTCTGACCCGTCCCTCTCCTGACCCACCCCTCTCATGACCCGCCCCTCTCCTGACCCGTCCCTCTCCTGACCGTCCCTCTGACCCGTCCCTCTGACCCGTCCCTCTGACCCGTCCCTCTGACCCGTCCCTCTGACCCGTCCCTCTGACCCGTCCCTCTCATGACCCGTCCCCATCCTGACCCGTCCCTCTCCTGACCCACCCCCATCCTGACCCGTCCCTCTCCTGACCCGTCCCTCTCCTGACCCGTCCCTCTCCTGACCCGTCCCTCTCCTGACCCGTCCCTCTCCTGACCCGTCCCTCTCCTGACCCGTCCCTCTCCTGACCCGTCCCTCTCCTGTCCCGTCCCTCTGACCCGTCCCTCTGACCCGTCCCTCTCCTGACCCACCCCTCTCATGACCCGCCCCTCTCCTGACCCGTCCCTCTCCTGACCGTCCCTCTGACCCGCCCCTCTGACCCGTCCCTCTGGCCCGTCCCTCTGACCCGTCCCTCTGACCCGTCCCTCTGACCCGTCCCTCTGACCCGTCCCTCTGACCCGTCCCTCTGACCCGTCCCTCTCATGACCCACCCCCATCCTAACCCGTCCCTCTCCTGACCCACCCCCATCCTGACCCGTCCCTCTCCTGACCCGTCCCTCTCCTGACCCGTCCCTCTCCTGACCCGTCCCTCTCCTGACCCGTCCCTCTCCTGACCCGTCCCTCTCCTGACCCGTCCCTCTCCTGACCCGTCCCTCTCCTGACCCGTCCCTCTCCTGTCCCGTCCCTCTGACCCGTCCCTCTGACCCGTCCCTCTCCTGACCCACCCCTCTCATGACCCGCCCCTCTCCTGACCCGTCCCTCTCCTGACCGTCCCTCTGACCCGTCCCTCTGACCCGTCCCTCTGACCCGTCCCTCTGACCCGTCCCTCTGACCCGTCCCTCTGACCCGTCCCTCTGACCCGTCCCTCTCCTGACCCGTCCCTCTCCTGACCCGTCCCTCTCCTGACCCGTCCCTCTCCTGACCCGTCCCTCTCCTGACCCGTCCCTCTCCTGACCCGTCCCTCTCCTGACCCGTCCCTCTCCTGACCCGTCCCTCTCCTGACCCGTCCCTCTCCTGACCCGTCCCTCTCCTGACCCGTCCCTCTCCTGACCCGTCCCTCTCCTGACCCGTCCCTCTCCTGACCCGTCCCTCTCCTGACCCGTCCCTCTCCTGACCCGTCCCTCTCCTGACCCGTCCCTCTCCTGACTCGTCCCTCTCCTGACCCTTCCCTCTCCTGACCCGTCCCTCTGACTCGCCCCTCTGACCCGTCCCTCTGACCCGTCCCTTTCCTGTCCCCCGTGTGTCCTCAGCTCGGCCCGTGCCCGCCTCCGTGCTGCCTCGTCCCTCTCCCTGCCGCTCCGCTCGGCGGTGGCCGGGTTCCGGCGCAAGGTCCGGTCTCTGGGCGGCCGCGGCCGTCCGCCGCCGACCGGCACCAGCCTCGCCCTGCAGCGGTCCGTACAGCTCCTCATACTCTCACCTCACACGTCCGGAGCAGCCCCTCTGGTCACCGGACTCAGGCCTGCCGACTCCTGTGAACCCCTGGATTCCTGCTCTCCTGAGTCCTGTCAGATCAGGCCTATCAGATCAGTCCTGGTGATTCAGTTATGTGACTCAGTTCACGAGTCACGAACTGGGTGTATGAGCGAGGGCTCTTGAGCTCAGTGTCTTGACTGTTACGTTTTTGCATCAGCGCGTTATTTTCTCCCCATTCCTGGTGAAAATTTGCCGACAAAATGGAGGTATTTTTCTCTGGCCGTGTCAGTGGCGTTACGATGGCTTAATGGCGCAGTCAGTCGTTTTCCCCGCATCTCCCGTGTCTCTCGTGTTCCCCCTGTCTTCACATGTTCTGTTGTTCACCTGTTCTGTTGTTCACCTGGTGTACAGCGGCATCACGTCTCTGGTGTTCACGGAGTGTTCAGTGTGTTCCCGTGTGTTCCCGTGTGTTCCCTTGTGTTCCCGTGTGTTCCGGCCGTTACTCACCGGCCGCGTGTGGTTGCAGCGGATCACGTCTCTGGTGTTCACGGAGTGTTCAGTGTGTTCCCGTGTGTTCCGGCCGTTACTCACCGGCCGCGTGTGGTTGCAGCGGATCACGTCTCTGGTGTTCACGGAGTGTTCAGTGTGTTCCCGTGTGTTCCGGCCGTTACTCACCGGCCGCGTGTGGTTACAGCGGTATCACGTCTCTCGTGTTCACTGAGCACGGCGAGGCGCTGTACCTGGCCAGCAGTTCGCTGTACCAGCGGCTGGCGCTCTCCTCCGGTGTGCCTGTGCGGCCCGCCTGCCGGCTCACGCTGCCAGAGGGCGCCCGGCCTGCCCCTGCCGCGGCAGCAGCAGCCACAGCGGCAGCCACCGCCGCCGCCGCCGACACAGGTCAGAAGACAGGCACTGGTGATGTGTTGATGTGTGGCGTCATAAGTGAGGCAGGAGTGATGTGTTGATGTGTGGAGTTCATAAGTGAGGCAGGGGTGATGTGTTGATGGGTGGCGTCATAAGTGAGGCAGGGGTGATGTGTTGATGTGTGGGGTTAGAAGTGAGGCAGGGGTGATGTGTTGATGTGTGGGGTTAGAAGTGAGGCAGGGGTGATGTGTTAATGTGTGGCGTCACAAGTGAGGCAGGGGTGATGTCTTGATGTGTGGCGTCAGAAGTGAGGCAGGGGTGATGTGTTGATGTGTGGGGTTAGAAGTGAGGCAGGGGTGATGTGTTGATGTGTGGCGTCATAAGTGAGGCAGGGGTGATGTGTTGATGTGTGGCGTCATAAGTGAGGCAGGGTGATGTGTTGATGTGTGGCGTCATGAGTGAGGCAGGGGTGATGTGTTGATGTGTGGCGTCATAAGTGAGGCAGGGTGATGTGTTGATGTGTGGCGTCATAAGTGAGGCAGGGGTGATGTGTTGATGTGTGGCGTCATAAGTGAGGCAGGGTGATGTGTTGATGTGTGGCGTCATGAGTGAGGCAGGGGTGATGTGTTGATGTGTGGCGTCATAAGTGAGGCAGGGTGATGTGTTGATGTGTGGCGCCATAAGTGAGGCAGGGGTGATGTGTTGATGTGTGGCGTCATAAGTGAGGCAGGGGTTATGTGTTGATGTGTGGCGTCATAAGTGAGGCAGGGGTGATGTGTTGATGTGTGGGGTTAGAAGTGAGGCAGGGGTGATGTGTTGATGTGTGGCGTCATAAGTGAGGCAGGGTGATGTGTTGATGTGTGGCGTCATAAGTGAGGCAGGGGTGATGTGTTGATGTGTGGGGTTAGAAGTGAGGCAGGGTGATGTGTTGATGTGTGGGGTTAGAAGTGAGGCAGGGTGATGTGTTGATGTGTGGCGTCATAAGTGAGGAAGGGGTGATGTGTTGATGTGTGGCGTCATAAGTGAGGCAGGGGTGATGTGTTGATGTGTGACGTCATAAGTGAGGCAGGGGTGATGTGTTGATGTGTGGCGTCATAAGTGAGGCAGGGGTGATGTGTTGATGTGTGGCGTCATAAGTGAGGCAGGGGTGATGTGTTGATGTGTGGGGTTAGAAGTGAGGCAGGGGTGATGTGTTGATGTGTGGCGTCATAAGTGAGGCAGGGTGATGTGTTGATGTGTGGGGTTAGAAGTGAGGCAGGGGTGATGTGTTGATGTGTGGGGTTAGAAGTGAGGCAGGGGTGATGTGTTGATGTGTGACGTCAGAAGTGAGGCAGGGGTGATGTGTTGATGTGTGGCGTCATAAGTGAGGCAGGGGTGATGTGTTGATGTGTGGCGTCATAAGTGAGGCAGGGGTGATGTGTTGATGTGTGGGGTTAGAAGTGAGGCAGGGTGATGTGTTGATGTGTGGCGTCATAAGTGAGGCAGGGGTGATGTCTTGATGTGTGGCGTCAGAAGTGAGGCAGGGGTGATGTGTTGATGTGTGACGTCATAAGTGAGGCAGGGTGATGTGTTGATGTGTGGCGTCATAAGTGAGGCAGGGTGATGCGTTGATGTGTGGCGTCATAAGTGAGGCAGGGGTGATGTGTTGATGTGTGGGGTTAGAAGTGAGGCAGGGGTGATGTGTTGATGTGTGGCGTCATAAGTGAGGCAGGGGTGATGTGTTGATGTGTGGCGTCATAAGTGAGGCAGGGGTGATGTGTTGATGTGTGGCGTCATAAGTGAGGCAGGGGTGATGTGTTGATGTGTGGCGTCATAAGTGAGGCAGGGTGATGTGTTGATGTGTGGGGTTAGAAGTGAGGCAGGGGTGATGTGTTGATGTGTGGGGTTAGAAGTGAGGCAGGGTGATGTGTTGATGTGTGGCGTCATAAGTGAGGCAGGGGTGATGTGTTGATGTGTGGCGTCATAAGTGAGGCAGGGGTGATGTGTTGATGTGTGGCGTCATAAGTGAGGCAGGGGTGATGTGTTGATGTGTGGGGTTAGAAGTGAGGCAGGGGTGATGTGTTGATGTGTGGGGTTAGAAGTGAGGCAGGGTGATGTGTTGATGTGTGGCGTCATAAGTGAGGCAGGGGTGATGTGTTGATGTGTGGGGTTAGAAGTGAGGCAGGGTGATGTGTTGATGTGTGGGGTTAGAAGTGAGGCAGGGGTGATGTGTTGATGTGTGGCGTCATAAGTGAGGCATGGTGATGTGTTGATGTGTGGCGTCATAAGTGAGGCAGGGGTGATGTGTTGATGTGTGGCGTCATAAGTGAGGCAGGGTGATGTGTTGATGTGTGGCGTCATAAGTGAGGCAGGGGTGATGTGTTGATGTGTGGGATTAGAAGTGAGGCAGGGTGATGTGTTGATGTGTGGCGTCATAAGTGAGGCAGGGGTGATGTGTTGATGTGTGGCGTCATAAGTGAGGCAGGGGTGATGTGTTGATGTGTGGCGTCATAAGTGAGGCAGGGGTGATGTGTTGATGTGTGACGTCATAAGTGAGGCAGGGGTGATGTGTTGATGTGTGGCGTCATAAGTGATGCAGGGGTGATGTGTTGATGTGTGGGGTTAGAAGTGAGGCAGGGGTGATGTGTTGATGTGTGGCGTCATAAGTGAGGCAGGGTGATATGTTGATGTGTGGCGTCATAAGTGAGGCAGGGGTGATGTGTTGATGTGTGGCGTCATAAGTGAGGCAGGGTGATGTGTTGATGTGTGGCGTCATAAGTGAGGCAGGGGTGATGTGTTGATGTGTGGGGTTAGAAGTGAGGCAGGGGTGATGTGTTGATGTGTGGCGTCATAAGTGAGGCAGGGGTGATGTGTTGATGTGTGGGGTTAGAAGGGAGGCAGGGGTGATGTGTTGATGTGTGGGGTTAGAAGGGAGGCAGGGGTGATGTGTTGATGTGTGGCTGGTGTGTGGGCGGAGACACGAGAAAAGGAGAACGTGAAAGCATCTCGTGTTGGAAAGAAGACATAGTTGCAGGAGCAGTTTCAATGTAAATATGTGATGTGATTTGAGTAGGATTAAGCTTGATGTAGCTAATGACGACAGTAGTTTAAGTGTAAGGTTGTGCCCTTGAAGTTCATTGATAACTCGACGATTATTATATTTGTGTCGACGTAAGTGACCCGAAGACGGACATCGGTTACCAATTATGCTGGTGCGAGAATTCGTTACCTCCATCTTCTGTTTGTTTATTTTTGCAGCATGTGGAGACAGATTGCAAATAATGGAGTTCAATTTGGCTGGCTTGTCATCAATGTTGTATTTTTCAATGCCCGTTGCGCCGTACTTTGACGGATGTTCTGTGCGTGTTATGATGAACAGACGATGTGGCCGAGGCGAAGCAGCGCACTGCCAGCGGTGACGGCCGGGGAGCGGCCGGTGTCGCTGCGGAGACCAGCTTCTCCAGCGGCGCCGACACCACGCTGGACTCCCACCGTGACTTCCTCAGGTGGGCAGACGATGGGAACTCCTCAGGTGGGCAGACGCTGGGAACTCCTCAGGTGGGCAGACGCTGGGATCTCCTCAGGTGGGCAGACGCTGGGAACTCCTCAGGTGGGCAGACGCTGGGAACTCCTCAGGTGGGCAGACACTGGGACCAGCTCCTCAGGTGGGCAGACACTGGGACCAGCTCCTCAGGTGGGCAGACACTGGGACCAGCTCCTCAGGTGGGCAGACACTGGGACCAGCTCCTCAGATTGGGCAGACACTGGGACCAGCTCCTCAGGTGGGCAGACACTGGGAACTCCTCAGGTGGGCAGACACTGGGACCTCCTCAGGTGGGCAGACACTGGGACCAGCTCCTCAGGTGGGCAGACACTGGGAACTCCTCAGGTGGGCAGACACTGGGAACTCCTCAGGTGGGCAGACACTGGGAACAGCTCCTCAGGTGGGCAGACGATGGGAACTCCTCAGGTGGGCAGACACTGGGACCTCCTCAGGTGGGCAGACACTGGGACCTCCTCAGGTGGGCAGACACTGGGAACTCCTCAGGTGGGCAGACACTGGGACAAGCTCCTCAGGTGGGCAGACGCTGGGAACTCCTCAGGTGGGCAGACACTGGGAACTCCTCAGGTGGGCAGACACTGGGAACTCCTCAGGTGGGCAGACACTGGGACCAGCTCCTCAGGTGGGCAGACGCTGGGAACTCCTCAGGTGGGCAGACACTGGCACCAGCTCCTCAGGTGGGCAGACACTGGGACCTCCTCAGGTGGGCAGACGCTGGGAACCCCTCAGGTGGGCAGACACTGGGAACTCTTCAGGTGGGCAGACACTGGGAACTCCTCAGGTGGGCAGACACTGGGACCTCCTCAGGTGGGCAGACACTGGGAACTCCTCAGGTGGGCAGACGCTGGGAACTCCTCAGGTGGGCAGACACTGGGACCAGCTCCTCAGGTGGACTCCCACCGTGACTTCCTCAGGTGGGCAGACACTGGGACCTCCTCAGGTGGGCAGATACTGGGACCAGCTCCTCAGGTGGGCAGACTGGGAACTCCTCAGGTGGGCAGACACTGGGACCAGCTCCTCAGGTGGGCAGACACTGGGACCTCCTCAGGTGGGCAGACACTGGAACCAGCTCCTCAGGTGGACTCCCACCGTGACTTCCTCAGGTGGGCAGACACTGGGACCAGCTCCTCAGGTGGACTCCCACCGTGACTTCCTCAGGTGGGCAGACGATGGGAACTCCCTAGGTGGGCACACATTGGGACCAGCTCCTCAGGTGGGCAGACACTGGGACCTCCTCAGGTGGACTCCCACCGTGACTTCCTCAGGTGGGCAGACACTGGGAACTCTTCAGGTGGGCAGACACTGGGAACTCCTCAGGTGGGCAGACACTGGGACCAGCTCCTCAGCTGGGCAGACGTTGGGAACTCCTCAGGTGGGCAGACACTGGGACCTCCTCAGGTGGGCAGACACTGGGACCAGCTCCTCAGGTGGGCAGACACTGGGAACAGCTCCTCAGGTGGGCAGATACTGGGACCAGCTCCTCAGGTGGGCAGACACTGGGACCTCCTCAGATGGGCAGACGCTAGGACCTCCTCAGGTGGGAAGACACTGGGAATTCCTCAGGTGGGCAGACACTGGGACCTGCTCCTCAGGTGGGCGGACACTGGGAACTCCTCAGGTGGGCAGACACTGGGACCAGCTCCTCAGGTGGGCAGACACTGGGACCAGTTCCTCAGGTGGGCAAACACTGGGACCTCCTCAGGTGGACTCCCACCGTGACTTCCTCAGGTGGGCAGACACCGGGAACTCCTCAGGTGGGCAGACACTGGGACCAGCTCCTCAGGTGGGCAGACACTGGGACCAGCTCCTCAGGTGGGCAGACACTGGGACCAGCTCCTCAGGTGGGCAGACACTGGGACCAGCTCCTCAGGTGGGCAGACACTGGGACCAGCTCCTCAGGTGGGCAGACACTGGGACCAGCTCCTCCGGTGGGCAGACACTGGGACCTTCTCAGGTGGGCAGATACTGGGACCTCCTCAGGTGGGCAGACACTGGGACCTCTTCAGGTGGGCAGACACTGGGACCTCCTCAGGTGGGCAGACACTGGGAACTCCTCAGGTGGGCAGACACTGGGACCTCCTCAGGTGGGCAGACACTGGGACCTCCTCAGGTGGGCAAACACTGGGACCAGCTCCTCAGGTGTGCATACACTGGGAACTCCTCAGGTGGGCAGACACTGGGACCTCCTCAGGTGGGCAGACGCTGGGACCAGCTCAGGTGGGCAGACACTGGGAACTCCTCAGGTGGGCAGACACTGGGACCTCCTCAGGTGGGCAGACACTGGGACCTCCTCAGGTGGGCAGACACTGGGACCAGCTCCTCAGGTGGGCAGACACTGGGAACTCCTCAGGTGGGCAGACACTGGGACCTCCTCAGGTAGGCAAACACTGGGACCTCCTCAGGTGGGCAGACGCTGGGACCTCCTCAGGTGGGCAGACACTGGGACCAGCTCCTCAGGTGGGCAGACACTGGGACCAGCTCCTCAGGTGGGCAGACACTGGAAACTCCTCAGGTGGGCAGACGCTGGGACCTCTTCAGGTGGGCAGACACTGGGACCAGCTCCTCAGGTGGGCAGACACTGGGACCAGTTCCTCAGGTGGGCAGACGCTGGGACCAGCTCCTCAGGTGGGCAGACACTGGGACCTCCTCAGGTTGGCAGACGCTGGGACCTCCTCAGGTGAGCAGACGCTGGGACCTCCTCAGGTGGGCAGACACTGGGACCAGCTCCTCAGGTGGGCAGACGCTGGGACCAGCTCCTCAGGTGGGCAGACGCTGGGACCAGCTCCTCAGGTGGGCAGACACTGGGACCAACTCCTCAGATGGGCAGACACTGGGACCTCCTCAGGTGGGCAGACACTGGGACCTCCTCAGGTGGGCAGACACTGGGACCTCCTCAGGTGGGCAGACACTGGGACCAGCTCCTCAGGTGGGCAGACACTGGGACCAGCTCCTCAGGTGGGCAGACACTGGGACCAGCTCCTCAGATGGGCAGACACTGGGACCAGCTCCTCAGGTGGGCAGACACTGGGACCAGCTCCTCAGGTGGGCAGATACTGGGACCAGCTCCTCAGGTGGGCAGACACTGGGACCTCCTCAGGTGGGCAGACACTGTTACCTCCTCAGGTGGGCAGACACTGGGACCAGCTCCTCAGGTGGACAGACACTGGGACCTCCTCAGGTGGGCAGACACTGGGAACTCCTCAGGTGGGCAGACACTGGGACCAGCTCCTCAGGTGGGCAGACACTGGGACCTCCTCAGGTGGGCAGACACTGGTAACTCCTCAGGTGGGCAGACACTGGGACCAGCTCCTCAGGTGGGCAGACACTGGGGCCTCCTCTGGTGGGCAGACGCTGGGACCTCCTCAGGTGGGCAGACGCTGGGACCTCCTCAGGTGGGCAGACACTGGGACCAGCTCCTCAGGTGGGCAGACACTGGGACCAGCTCCTCAGGTGGGCAGACACTGGGACCAGCTCCTCAGGTGGGCAGACACTGGGACCAGCTCCTCAGATGGGCAGACACTGGGACCTCCTCAGGTGGGCAGACACTGGGAGCTCCTCAGGTGGGCAGACACTGGGACCTCCTCAGGTGGGCAGACACTGGGACCTCCTCAGGTGGGCAGACACTGGGACCTCCTCAGGTGGGCAGACACTGGGAACTCCTCAGGTGGGCAGACACTGGGACCTCCTCAGGTGGGCAGGCACTGGGACCAGCTCCTCAGGTGGGCAGACACTGGGACCTCCTCAGGTGGGCAGACACTGGTACCTCCTCAGATGGGCAAACACTGGGACCAGCTCCTCAGGTGGGCAGACACTGGGACCTCCTCAGGTGGCAGACACTGGGACCAGCTCCTCAGGTGGGCAGACACTGGGACCTCCTCAGATGGGCAGACACTGGGACCTCCTCAGGTGGACAGACACTGGGACCTCCTCAGGTGGTCCACTGGGAACTCCTCAGGTGGGCAGACACTGGGACCAGCTCCTCAGGTGGGCAGACACTGGGACCTCCTCAGGTGGACTCCCACCGTGACTTCCTCAGGTGGGCAGACACTGGGAACTCTTCAGGTGGGCAGACACTGGGAACTCCTCAGGTGGGCAGACACTGGGACCAGCTCCTCAGCTGGGCAGACGTTGGGAACTCCTCAGGTGGGCAGACACTGGGACCTCCTCAGGTGGGCAGACACTGGGACCAGCTCCTCAGGTGGGCAGACACTGGGAACAGCTCCTCAGGTGGGCAGATACTGGGACCAGCTCCTCAGGTTGGCAGACACTGGGACCTCCTCAGATGGGCAGACGCTAGGACCTCCTCAGGTGGGAAGACACTGGGAATTCCTCAGGTGGGCAGACACTGGGACCTGCTCCTCAGGTGGGCGGACACTGGGAACTCCTCAGGTGGGCAGACACTGGGACCAGCTCCTCAGGTGGGCAGACACTGGGACCAGTTCCTCAGGTGGGCAAACACTGGGACCTCCTCAGGTGGACTCCCACCGTGACTTCCTCAGGTGGGCAGACACCGGGAACTCCTCAGGTGGGCAGACACTGGGACCAGCTCCTCAGGTGGGCAGACACTGGGACCAGCTCCTCAGGTGGGCAGACACTGGGACCAGCTCCTCAGGTGGGCAGACACTGGGACCAGCTCCTCAGGTGGGCAGACACTGGGACCAGCTCCTCAGGTGGGCAGACACTGGGACCAGCTCCTCCGGTGGGCAGACACTGGAACCTTCTCAGGTGGGCAGATACTGGGACCTCCTCAGGTGGGCAGACACTGGGACCTCTTCAGGTGGGCAGACACTGGGACCTCCTCAGGTGGGCAGACACTGGGAACTCCTCAGGTGGGCAGACACTGGGACCTCCTCAGGTGGGCAGACACTGGGACCTCCTCAGGTGGGCAGACACTGGGACCAGCTCCTCAGGTGGGCAGACACTGGGAACTCCTCAGGTGGGCAGACACTGGGACCTCCTCAGGTAGGCAAACACTGGGACCTCCTCAGGTGGGCAGACGCTGGGACCTCCTCAGGTGGGCAGACACTGGGACCAGCTCCTCAGGTGGGCAGACACTGGAAACTCCTCAGGTGGGCAGACGCTGGGACCTCTTCAGGTGGGCAGACACTGGGACCAGCTCCTCAGGTGGGCAGACACTGGGACCAGTTCCTCAGGTGGGCAGACGCTGGGACCAGCTCCTCAGGTGGGCAGACACTGGGACCTCCTCAGGTTGGCAGACGCTGGGACCTCCTCAGGTGAGCAGACGCTGGGACCTCCTCAGGTGGGCAGACACTGGGACCAGCTCCTCAGGTGGGCAGACGCTGGGACCAGCTCCTCAGGTGGGCAGACGCTGGGACCAGCTCCTCAGGTGGGCAGACACTGGGACCAACTCCTCAGATGGGCAGACACTGGGACCTCCTCAGGTGGGCAGACACTGGGACCTCCTCAGGTGGGCAGACACTGGGACCTCCTCAGGTGGGCAGACACTGGGACCAGCTCCTCAGGTGGGCAGACACTGGGACCTCCTCAGGTGGGCAGACGCTGGGAACCCCTCAGGTGGGCAGACACTGGGAACTCTTCAGGTGGGCAGACACTGGGAACTCCTCAGGTGGGCAGACACTGGGACCTCCTCAGGTGGGCAGACACTGGGAACTCCTCAGGTGGGCAGACGCTGGGAACTCCTCAGGTGGGCAGACACTGGGACCAGCTCCTCAGGTGGACTCCCACCGTGACTTCCTCAGGTGGGCAGACACTGGGACCTCCTCAGGTGGGCAGACACTGGGACCAGCTCCTCAGGTGGGCAGACTGGGAACTCCTCAGGTGGGCAGACACTGGGACCAGCTCCTCAGGTGGGCAGACACTGGGACCTCCTCAGGTGGGCAGACACTGGAACCAGCTCCTCAGGTGGACTCCCACCGTGACTTCCTCAGGTGGGCAGACACTGGGACCAGCTCCTCAGGTGGACTCCCACCGTGACTTCCTCAGGTGGGCAGACGATGGGAACTCCCTAGGTGGGCACACATTGGGACCAGCTCCTCAGGTGGGCAGACACTGGGACCTCCTCAGGTGGACTCCCACCGTGACTTCCTCAGGTGGGCAGACACTGGGAACTCTTCAGGTGGGCAGACACTGGGAACTCCTCAGGTGGGCAGACACTGGGACCAGCTCCTCAGCTGGGCAGACGTTGGGAACTCCTCAGGTGGGCAGACACTGGGACCTCCTCAGGTGGGCAGACACTGGGACCAGCTCCTCAGGTGGGCAGACACTGGGAACAGCTCCTCAGGTGGGCAGATACTGGGACCAGCTCCTCAGGTGGGCAGACACTGGGACCTCCTCAGATGGGCAGACGCTAGGACCTCCTCAGGTGGGAAGACACTGGGAATTCCTCAGGTGGGCAGACACTGGGACCTGCTCCTCAGGTGGGCGGACACTGGGAACTCCTCAGGTGGGCAGACACTGGGACCAGCTCCTCAGGTGGGCAGACACTGGGACCTCCTCAGGTGGGCAAACACTGGGACCTCCTCAGGTGGACTCCCACCGTGACTTCCTCAGGTGGGCAGACACCGGGAACTCCTCAGGTGGGCAGACACTGGGACCAGCTCCTCAGGTGGGCAGACACTGGGACCAGCTCCTCAGGTGGGCAGACACTGGGACCAGCTCCTCAGGTGGGCAGACACTGGGACCAGCTCCTCAGGTGGGCAGACACTGGGACCAGCTCCTCAGGTGGGCAGACACTGGGACCAGCTCCTCCGGTGGGCAGACACTGGGACCTTCTCAGGTGGGCAGATACTGGGACCTCCTCAGGTGGGCAGACACTGGGACCTCTTCAGGTGGGCAGACACTGGGACCTCCTCAGGTGGGCAGACACTGGGAACTCCTCAGGTGGGCAGACACTGGGACCTCCTCAGGTGGGCAGACACTGGGACCTCCTCAGGTGGGCAAACACTGGGACCAGCTCCTCAGGTGTGCATACACTGGGAACTCCTCAGGTGGGCAGACACTGGGACCTCCTCAGGTGGGCAGACGCTGGGACCAGCTCAGGTGTGCAGACACTGGGAACTCCTCAGGTGGGCAGACACTGGGACCTCCTCAGGTGGGCAGACACTGGGACCTCCTCAGGTGGGCAGACACTGGGACCAGCTCCTCAGGTGGGCAGACACTGGGAACTCCTCAGGTGGGCAGACACTGGGACCTCCTCAGGTAGGCAAACACTGGGACCTCCTCAGGTGGGCAGACGCTGGGACCTCCTCAGGTGGGCAGACACTGGGACCAGCTCCTCAGGTGGGCAGACACTGGGACCAGCTCCTCAGGTGGGCAGACACTGGAAACTCCTCAGGTGGGCAGACGCTGGGACCTCTTCAGGTGGGCAGACACTGGGACCAGCTCCTCAGGTGGGCAGACACTGGGACCAGTTCCTCAGGTGGGCAGACGCTGGGACCAGCTCCTCAGGTGGGCAGACACTGGGACCTCCTCAGGTTGGCAGACGCTGGGACCTCCTCAGGTGAGCAGACGCTGGGACCTCCTCAGGTGGGCAGACACTGGGACCAGCTCCTCAGGTGGGCAGACGCTGGGACCAGCTCCTCAGGTGGGCAGACGCTGGGACCAGCTCCTCAGGTGGGCAGACACTGGGACCAACTCCTCAGATGGGCAGACACTGGGACCTCCTCAGGTGGGCAGACACTGGGACCTCCTCAGGTGGGCAGACACTGGGACCTCCTCAGGTGGGCAGACACTGGGACCAGCTCCTCAGGTGGGCAGACACTGGGACCAGCTCCTCAGGTGGGCAGACACTGGGACCAGCTCCTCAGATGGGCAGACACTGGGACCAGCTCCTCAGGTGGGCAGACACTGGGACCAGCTCCTCAGGTGGGCAGATACTGGGACCAGCTCCTCAGGTGGGCAGACACTGGGACCTCCTCAGGTGGGCAGACACTGTTACCTCCTCAGGTGGGCAGACACTGGGACCAGCTCCTCAGGTGGACAGACACTGGGACCTCCTCAGGTGGGCAGACACTGGGAACTCCTCAGGTGGGCAGACACTGGGACCAGCTCCTCAGGTGGGCAGACACTGGGACCTCCTCAGGTGGGCAGACACTGGTAACTCCTCAGGTGGGCAGACACTGGGACCAGCTCCTCAGGTGGGCAGACACTGGGGCCTCCTCTGGTGGGCAGACGCTGGGACCTCCTCAGGTGGGCAGACGCTGGGACCTCCTCAGGTGGGCAGACACTGGGACCAGCTCCTCAGGTGGGCAGACACTGGGACCAGCTCCTCAGGTGGGCAGACACTGGGACCAGCTCCTCAGGTGGGCAGACACTGGGACCAGCTCCTCAGATGGGCAGACACTGGGACCTCCTCAGGTGGGCAGACACTGGGACCTCCTCAGGTGGGCAGACACTGGGACCTCCTCAGGTGGGCAGACACTGGGACCTCCTCAGGTGGGCAGACACTGGGACCTCCTCAGGTGGGCAGACACTGGGAACTCCTCAGGTGGGCAGACACTGGGACCTCCTCAGGTGGGCAGGCACTGGGACCAGCTCCTCAGGTGGGCAGACACTGGGACCTCCTCAGGTGGGCAGACACTGGTACCTCCTCAGATGGGCAAACACTGGGACCAGCTCCTCAGGTGGGCAGACACTGGGACCTCCTCAGGTGGCAGACACTGGGACCAGCTCCTCAGGTGGGCAGACACTGGGACCTCCTCAGATGGGCAGACACTGGGACCTCCTCAGGTGGACAGACACTGGGACCTCCTCAGGTGGGCAGACACTGGGAACTCCTCAGGTGGGCAGACACTGGGACCTCCTCAGGTGGGCAGGCACTGGGACCAGCTCCTCAGGTGGGCAGACACTGGGACCTCCTCAGGTGGGCAGACACTGGTACCTCCTCAGATGGGCAAACACTGGGACCAGCTCCTCAGGTGGGCAGACACTGGGACCTCCTCAGGTGGCAGACACTGGGACCAGCTCCTCAGGTGGGCAGACACTGGGACCTCCTCAGATGGGCAGACACTGGGACCTCCTCAGGTGGACAGACACTGGGACCTCCTCAGGTGGTCCACTGGGAACTCCTCAGGTGGGCAGACACTGGGACCAGCTCCTCAGGTGGGCAGACACTGGGACCTCCTCAGGTGGACTCCCACCGTGACTTCCTCAGGTGGGCAGACACTGGGAACTCTTCAGGTGGGCAGACACTGGGAACTCCTCAGGTGGGCAGACACTGGGACCAGCTCCTCAGCTGGGCAGACGTTGGGAACTCCTCAGGTGGGCAGACACTGGGACCTCCTCAGGTGGGCAGACACTGGGACCAGCTCCTCAGGTGGGCAGACACTGGGAACAGCTCCTCAGGTGGGCAGATACTGGGACCAGCTCCTCAGGTGGGCAGACACTGGGACCTCCTCAGATGGGCAGACGCTAGGACCTCCTCAGGTGGGAAGACACTGGGAATTCCTCAGGTGGGCAGACACTGGGACCTGCTCCTCAGGTGGGCGGACACTGGGAACTCCTCAGGTGGGCAGACACTGGGACCAGCTCCTCAGGTGGGCAGACACTGGGACCAGTTCCTCAGGTGGGCAAACACTGGGACCTCCTCAGGTGGACTCCCACCGTGACTTCCTCAGGTGGGCAGACACCGGGAACTCCTCAGGTGGGCAGACACTGGGACCAGCTCCTCAGGTGGGCAGACACTGGGACCAGCTCCTCAGGTGGGCAGACACTGGGACCAGCTCCTCAGGTGGGCAGACACTGGGACCAGCTCCTCAGGTGGGCAGACACTGGGACCAGCTCCTCCGGTGGGCAGACACTGGGACCTTCTCAGGTGGGCAGATACTGGGACCTCCTCAGGTGGGCAGACACTGGGACCTCTTCAGGTGGGCAGACACTGGGACCTCCTCAGGTGGGCAGACACTGGGAACTCCTCAGGTGGGCAGACACTGGGACCTCCTCAGGTGGGCAGACACTGGGACCTCCTCAGGTGGGCAAACACTGGGACCAGCTCCTCAGGTGTGCATACACTGGGAACTCCTCAGGTGGGCAGACACTGGGACCTCCTCAGGTGGGCAGACGCTGGGACCAGCTCAGGTGGGCAGACACTGGGAACTCCTCAGGTGGGCAGACACTGGGACCTCCTCAGGTGGGCAGACACTGGGACCTCCTCAGGTGGGCAGACACTGGGACCAGCTCCTCAGGTGGGCAGACACTGGGAACTCCTCAGGTGGGCAGACACTGGGACCTCCTCAGGTAGGCAAACACTGGGACCTCCTCAGGTGGGCAGACGCTGGGACCTCCTCAGGTGGGCAGACACTGGGACCAGCTCCTCAGGTGGGCAGACACTGGAAACTCCTCAGGTGGGCAGACGCTGGGACCTCTTCAGGTGGGCAGACACTGGGACCAGCTCCTCAGGTGGGCAGACACTGGGACCAGTTCCTCAGGTGGGCAGACGCTGGGACCAGCTCCTCAGGTGGGCAGACACTGGGACCTCCTCAGGTTGGCAGACGCTGGGACCTCCTCAGGTGAGCAGACGCTGGGACCTCCTCAGGTGGGCAGACACTGGGACCAGCTCCTCAGGTGGGCAGACGCTGGGACCAGCTCCTCAGGTGGGCAGACGCTGGGACCAGCTCCTCAGGTGGGCAGACACTGGGACCAACTCCTCAGATGGGCAGACACTGGGACCTCCTCAGGTGGGCAGACACTGGGACCTCCTCAGGTGGGCAGACACTGGGACCTCCTCAGGTGGGCAGACACTGGGACCAGCTCCTCAGGTGGGCAGACACTGGGACCTCCTCAGGTGGGCAGACGCTGGGAACCCCTCAGGTGGGCAGACACTGGGAACTCTTCAGGTGGGCAGACACTGGGAACTCCTCAGGTGGGCAGACACTGGGACCTCCTCAGGTGGGCAGACACTGGGAACTCCTCAGGTGGGCAGACGCTGGGAACTCCTCAGGTGGGCAGACACTGGGACCAGCTCCTCAGGTGGACTCCCACCGTGACTTCCTCAGGTGGGCAGACACTGGGACCTCCTCAGGTGGGCAGACACTGGGACCAGCTCCTCAGGTGGGCAGACTGGGAACTCCTCAGGTGGGCAGACACTGGGACCAGCTCCTCAGGTGGGCAGACACTGGGACCTCCTCAGGTGGGCAGACACTGGAACCAGCTCCTCAGGTGGACTCCCACCGTGACTTCCTCAGGTGGGCAGACACTGGGACCAGCTCCTCAGGTGGACTCCCACCGTGACTTCCTCAGGTGGGCAGACGATGGGAACTCCCTAGGTGGGCACACATTGGGACCAGCTCCTCAGGTGGGCAGACACTGGGACCTCCTCAGGTGGACTCCCACCGTGACTTCCTCAGGTGGGCAGACACTGGGAACTCTTCAGGTGGGCAGACACTGGGAACTCCTCAGGTGGGCAGACACTGGGACCAGCTCCTCAGCTGGGCAGACGTTGGGAACTCCTCAGGTGGGCAGACACTGGGACCTCCTCAGGTGGGCAGACACTGGGACCAGCTCCTCAGGTGGGCAGACACTGGGAACAGCTCCTCAGGTGGGCAGATACTGGGACCAGCTCCTCAGGTGGGCAGACACTGGGACCTCCTCAGATGGGCAGACGCTAGGACCTCCTCAGGTGGGAAGACACTGGGAATTCCTCAGGTGGGCAGACACTGGGACCTGCTCCTCAGGTGGGCGGACACTGGGAACTCCTCAGGTGGGCAGACACTGGGACCAGCTCCTCAGGTGGGCAGACACTGGGACCTCCTCAGGTGGGCAAACACTGGGACCTCCTCAGGTGGACTCCCACCGTGACTTCCTCAGGTGGGCAGACACCGGGAACTCCTCAGGTGGGCAGACACTGGGACCAGCTCCTCAGGTGGGCAGACACTGGGACCAGCTCCTCAGGTGGGCAGACACTGGGACCAGCTCCTCAGGTGGGCAGACACTGGGACCAGCTCCTCAGGTGGGCAGACACTGGGACCAGCTCCTCAGGTGGGCAGACACTGGGACCAGCTCCTCCGGTGGGCAGACACTGGGACCTTCTCAGGTGGGCAGATACTGGGACCTCCTCAGGTGGGCAGACACTGGGACCTCTTCAGGTGGGCAGACACTGGGACCTCCTCAGGTGGGCAGACACTGGGAACTCCTCAGGTGGGCAGACACTGGGACCTCCTCAGGTGGGCAGACACTGGGACCTCCTCAGGTGGGCAAACACTGGGACCAGCTCCTCAGGTGTGCATACACTGGGAACTCCTCAGGTGGGCAGACACTGGGACCTCCTCAGGTGGGCAGACGCTGGGACCAGCTCAGGTGGGCAGACACTGGGAACTCCTCAGGTGGGCAGACACTGGGACCTCCTCAGGTGGGCAGACACTGGGACCTCCTCAGGTGGGCAGACACTGGGACCAGCTCCTCAGGTGGGCAGACACTGGGAACTCCTCAGGTGGGCAGACACTGGGACCTCCTCAGGTAGGCAAACACTGGGACCTCCTCAGGTGGGCAGACGCTGGGACCTCCTCAGGTGGGCAGACACTGGGACCAGCTCCTCAGGTGGGCAGACACTGGGACCAGCTCCTCAGGTGGGCAGACACTGGGACCAGTTCCTCAGGTGGGCAAACACTGGGACCTCCTCAGGTGGACTCCCACCGTGACTTCCTCAGGTGGGCAGACACCGGGAACTCCTCAGGTGGGCAGACACTGGGACCAGCTCCTCAGGTGGGCAGACACTGGGACCAGCTCCTCAGGTGGGCAGACACTGGGACCAGCTCCTCAGGTGGGCAGACACTGGGACCAGCTCCTCAGGTGGGCAGACACTGGGACCAGCTCCTCCGGTGGGCAGACACTGGGACCTTCTCAGGTGGGCAGATACTGGGACCTCCTCAGGTGGGCAGACACTGGGACCTCTTCAGGTGGGCAGACACTGGGACCTCCTCAGGTGGGCAGACACTGGGAACTCCTCAGGTGGGCAGACACTGGGACCTCCTCAGGTGGGCAGACACTAGGACCTCCTCAGGTGGGCAAACACTGGGACCAGCTCCTCAGGTGTGCATACACTGGGAACTCCTCAGGTGGGCAGACACTGGGACCTCCTCAGGTGGGCAGACGCTGGGACCAGCTCAGGTGGGCAGACACTGGGAACTCCTCAGGTGGGCAGACACTGGGACCTCCTCAGGTGGGCAGACACTGGGACCTCCTCAGGTGGGCAGACACTGGGACCAGCTCCTCAGGTGGGCAGACACTGGGAACTCCTCAGGTGGGCAGACACTGGGACCTCCTCAGGTAGGCAAACACTGGGACCTCCTCAGGTGGGCAGACGCTGGGACCTCCTCAGGTGGGCAGACACTGGGACCAGCTCCTCAGGTGGGCAGACACTGGAAACTCCTCAGGTGGGCAGACGCTGGGACCTCTTCAGGTGGGCAGACACTGGGACCAGCTCCTCAGGTGGGCAGACACTGGGACCAGTTCCTCAGGTGGGCAGACGCTGGGACCAGCTCCTCAGGTGGGCAGACACTGGGACCTCCTCAGGTTGGCAGACGCTGGGACCTCCTCAGGTGAGCAGACGCTGGGACCTCCTCAGGTGGGCAGACACTGGGACCAGCTCCTCAGGTGGGCAGACGCTGGGACCAGCTCCTCAGGTGGGCAGACGCTGGGACCAGCTCCTCAGGTGGGCAGACACTGGGACCAACTCCTCAGATGGGCAGACACTGGGACCTCCTCAGGTGGGCAGACACTGGGACCTCCTCAGGTGGGCAGACACTGGGACCTCCTCAGGTGGGCAGACACTGGGACCAGCTCCTCAGGTGGGCAGACACTGGGACCTCCTCAGGTGGGCAGACGCTGGGAACCCCTCAGGTGGGCAGACACTGGGAACTCTTCAGGTGGGCAGACACTGGGAACTCCTCAGGTGGGCAGACACTGGGACCTCCTCAGGTGGGCAGACACTGGGAACTCCTCAGGTGGGCAGACGCTGGGAACTCCTCAGGTGGGCAGACACTGGGACCAGCTCCTCAGGTGGACTCCCACCGTGACTTCCTCAGGTGGGCAGACACTGGGACCTCCTCAGGTGGGCAGACACTGGGACCAGCTCCTCAGGTGGGCAGACTGGGAACTCCTCAGGTGGGCAGACACTGGGACCAGCTCCTCAGGTGGGCAGACACTGGGACCTCCTCAGGTGGGCAGACACTGGAACCAGCTCCTCAGGTGGACTCCCACCGTGACTTCCTCAGGTGGGCAGACACTGGGACCAGCTCCTCAGGTGGACTCCCACCGTGACTTCCTCAGGTGGGCAGACGATGGGAACTCCCTAGGTGGGCACACATTGGGACCAGCTCCTCAGGTGGGCAGACACTGGGACCTCCTCAGGTGGACTCCCACCGTGACTTCCTCAGGTGGGCAGACACTGGGAACTCTTCAGGTGGGCAGACACTGGGAACTCCTCAGGTGGGCAGACACTGGGACCAGCTCCTCAGCTGGGCAGACGTTGGGAACTCCTCAGGTGGGCAGACACTGGGACCTCCTCAGGTGGGCAGACACTGGGACCAGCTCCTCAGGTGGGCAGACACTGGGAACAGCTCCTCAGGTGGGCAGATACTGGGACCAGCTCCTCAGGTGGGCAGACACTGGGACCTCCTCAGATGGGCAGACGCTAGGACCTCCTCAGGTGGGAAGACACTGGGAATTCCTCAGGTGGGCAGACACTGGGACCTGCTCCTCAGGTGGGCGGACACTGGGAACTCCTCAGGTGGGCAGACACTGGGACCAGCTCCTCAGGTGGGCAGACACTGGGACCTCCTCAGGTGGGCAAACACTGGGACCTCCTCAGGTGGACTCCCACCGTGACTTCCTCAGGTGGGCAGACACCGGGAACTCCTCAGGTGGGCAGACACTGGGACCAGCTCCTCAGGTGGGCAGACACTGGGACCAGCTCCTCAGGTGGGCAGACACTGGGACCAGCTCCTCAGGTGGGCAGACACTGGGACCAGCTCCTCAGGTGGGCAGACACTGGGACCAGCTCCTCAGGTGGGCAGACACTGGGACCAGCTCCTCCGGTGGGCAGACACTGGGACCTTCTCAGGTGGGCAGATACTGGGACCTCCTCAGGTGGGCAGACACTGGGACCTCTTCAGGTGGGCAGACACTGGGACCTCCTCAGGTGGGCAGACACTGGGAACTCCTCAGGTGGGCAGACACTGGGACCTCCTCAGGTGGGCAGACACTGGGACCTCCTCAGGTGGGCAAACACTGGGACCAGCTCCTCAGGTGTGCATACACTGGGAACTCCTCAGGTGGGCAGACACTGGGACCTCCTCAGGTGGGCAGACGCTGGGACCAGCTCAGGTGGGCAGACACTGGGAACTCCTCAGGTGGGCAGACACTGGGACCTCCTCAGGTGGGCAGACACTGGGACCTCCTCAGGTGGGCAGACACTGGGACCAGCTCCTCAGGTGGGCAGACACTGGGAACTCCTCAGGTGGGCAGACACTGGGACCTCCTCAGGTAGGCAAACACTGGGACCTCCTCAGGTGGGCAGACGCTGGGACCTCCTCAGGTGGGCAGACACTGGGACCAGCTCCTCAGGTGGGCAGACACTGGGACCAGCTCCTCAGGTGGGCAGACACTGGAAACTCCTCAGGTGGGCAGACGCTGGGACCTCTTCAGGTGGGCAGACACTGGGACCAGCTCCTCAGGTGGGCAGACACTGGGACCAGTTCCTCAGGTGGGCAGACGCTGGGACCAGCTCCTCAGGTGGGCAGACACTGGGACCTCCTCAGGTTGGCAGACGCTGGGACCTCCTCAGGTGAGCAGACGCTGGGACCTCCTCAGGTGGGCAGACACTGGGACCAGCTCCTCAGGTGGGCAGACGCTGGGACCAGCTCCTCAGGTGGGCAGACACTGGAACCAGCTCCTCAGGTGGGCAGACACTGGGACCAACTCCTCAGATGGGCAGACACTGGGACCTCCTCAGGTGGGCAGACACTGGGACCTCCTCAGGTGGGCAGACACTGGGACCTCCTCAGGTGGGCAGACACTGGGACCAGCTCCTCAGGTGGGCAGACACTGGGACCAGCTCCTCAGGTGGGCAGACACTGGGACCAGCTCCTCAGATGGGCAGACACTGGGACCAGCTCCTCAGGTGGGCAGACACTGGGACCAGCTCCTCAGGTGGGCAGATACTGGGACCAGCTCCTCAGGTGGGCAGACACTGGGACCTCCTCAGGTGGGCAGACACTGTTACCTCCTCAGGTGGGCAGACACTGGGACCAGCTCCTCAGGTGGACAGACACTGGGACCTCCTCAGGTGGGCAGACACTGGGAACTCCTCAGGTGGGCAGACACTGGGACCAGCTCCTCAGGTGGGCAGACACTGGGACCTCCTCAGGTGGGCAGACACTGGTAACTCCTCAGGTGGGCAGACACTGGGACCAGCTCCTCAGGTGGGCAGACACTGGGGCCTCCTCTGGTGGGCAGACGCTGGGACCTCCTCAGGTGGGCAGACGCTGGGACCTCCTCAGGTGGGCAGACACTGGGACCAGCTCCTCAGGTGGGCAGACACTGGGACCAGCTCCTCAGGTGGGCAGACACTGGGACCAGCTCCTCAGGTGGGCAGACACTGGGACCAGCTCCTCAGATGGGCAGACACTGGGACCTCCTCAGGTGGGCAGACACTGGGACCTCCTCAGGTGGGCAGACACTGGGACCTCCTCAGGTGGGCAGACACTGGGACCTCCTCAGGTGGGCAGACACTGGGACCTCCTCAGGTGGGCAGACACTGGGAACTCCTCAGGTGGGCAGACACTGGGACCTCCTCAGGTGGGCAGGCACTGGGACCAGCTCCTCAGGTGGGCAGACACTGGGACCTCCTCAGGTGGGCAGACACTGGTACCTCCTCAGATGGGCAAACACTGGGACCAGCTCCTCAGGTGGGCAGACACTGGGACCTCCTCAGGTGGCAGACACTGGGACCAGCTCCTCAGGTGGGCAGACACTGGGACCTCCTCAGATGGGCAGACACTGGGACCTCCTCAGGTGGACAGACACTGGGACCTCCTCAGGTGGTCCACTGGGAACTCCTCAGGTGGGCAGACACTGGGACCAGCTCCTCAGGTGGGCAGACACTGGGACCTCCTCAGGTGGACTCCCACCGTGACTTCCTCAGGTGGGCAGACACTGGGAACTCTTCAGGTGGGCAGACACTGGGAACTCCTCAGGTGGGCAGACACTGGGACCAGCTCCTCAGCTGGGCAGACGTTGGGAACTCCTCAGGTGGGCAGACACTGGGACCTCCTCAGGTGGGCAGACACTGGGACCAGCTCCTCAGGTGGGCAGACACTGGGAACAGCTCCTCAGGTGGGCAGATACTGGGACCAGCTCCTCAGGTGGGCAGACACTGGGACCTCCTCAGATGGGCAGACGCTAGGACCTCCTCAGGTGGGAAGACACTGGGAATTCCTCAGGTGGGCAGACACTGGGACCTGCTCCTCAGGTGGGCGGACACTGGGAACTCCTCAGGTGAGCAGACACTGGGACCAGCTCCTCAGGTGGGCAGACACTGGGACCAGTTCCTCAGTTGGGCAAACACTGGGACCTCCTCAGGTGGACTCCCACCGTGACTTCCTCAGGTGGGCAGACACCGGGAACTCCTCAGGTGGGCAGACACTGGGACCAGCTCCTCAGGTGGGCAGACACTGGGACCAGCTCCTCAGGTGGGCAGACACTGGGACCAGCTCCTCAGGTGGGCAGACACTGGGACCAGCTCCTCAGGTGGGCAGACACTGGGACCAGCTCCTCAGGTGGGCAGACACTGGGACCAGCTCCTCCGGTGGGCAGACACTGGGACCTTCTCAGGTGGGCAGATACTGGGACCTCCTCAGGTGGGCAGACACTGGGACCTCTTCAGGTGGGCAGACACTGGGACCTCCTCAGGTGGGCAGACACTGGGAACTCCTCAGGTGGGCAGACACTGGGACCTCCTCAGGTGGGCAGACACTGGGACCTCCTCAGGTGGGCAAACACTGGGACCAGCTCCTCAGGTGTGCATACACTGGGAACTCCTCAGGTGGGCAGACACTGGGACCTCCTCAGGTGGGCAGACACTGGGACCAGCTCCTCAGATGGGCAGACACTGGGACCTCCTCAGGTGGGCAGACACTGGGACCTCCTCAGGTGGGCAGACACTGGGACCAGCTCCTCAGATGGGCAGACACTGGGACCTCCTCAGGTGGGCAGACACTGGGACCTCCTCAGGTGGGCAGACACTGGGAACTCCTCAGGTGGGCAGACACTGGGACCTCCTCAGGTGGGCAGACACTGGGACCTCCTCAGGTGGGCAGACGCTGGGACCAGCTCAGGTGGGCAGACACTGGGAACTCCTCAGGTGGGCAGACACTGGGACCTCCTCAGGTGGGCAGACACTGGGACCTCCTCAGGTGGGCAGACACTGGGACCAGCTCCTCAGGTGGGCAGACACTGGGAACTCCTCAGGTGGGCAGACACTGGGACCTCCTCAGGTAGGCAAACACTGGGACCTCCTCAGGTGGGCAGACGCTGGGACCTCCTCAGGTGGGCAGACACTGGGACCAGCTCCTCAGGTGGGCAGACACTGGAAACTCCTCAGGTGGGCAGACGCTGGGACCTCTTCAGGTGGGCAGACACTGGGACCAGCTCCTCAGGTGGGCAGACACTGGGACCAGTTCCTCAGGTGGGCAGACGCTGGGACCAGCTCCTCAGGTGGGCAGACACTGGGACCTCCTCAGGTTGGCAGACGCTGGGACCTCCTCAGGTGAGCAGACGCTGGGACCTCCTCAGGTGGGCAGACACTGGGACCAGCTCCTCAGGTGGGCAGACGCTGGGACCAGCTCCTCAGGTGGGCAGACGCTGGGACCAGCTCCTCAGGTGGGCAGACACTGGGACCAACTCCTCAGATGGGCAGACACTGGGACCTCCTCAGGTGGGCAGACACTGGGACCTCCTCAGGTGGGCAGACACTGGGACCTCCTCAGGTGGGCAGACACTGGGACCAGCTCCTCAGGTGGGCAGACACTGGGACCTCCTCAGGTGGGCAGACGCTGGGAACCCCTCAGGTGGGCAGACACTGGGAACTCTTCAGGTGGGCAGACACTGGGAACTCCTCAGGTGGGCAGACACTGGGACCTCCTCAGGTGGGCAGACACTGGGAACTCCTCAGGTGGGCAGACGCTGGGAACTCCTCAGGTGGGCAGACACTGGGACCAGCTCCTCAGGTGGACTCCCACCGTGACTTCCTCAGGTGGGCAGACACTGGGACCTCCTCAGGTGGGCAGACACTGGGACCAGCTCCTCAGGTGGGCAGACTGGGAACTCCTCAGGTGGGCAGACACTGGGACCAGCTCCTCAGGTGGGCAGACACTGGGACCTCCTCAGGTGGGCAGACACTGGAACCAGCTCCTCAGGTGGACTCCCACCGTGACTTCCTCAGGTGGGCAGACACTGGGACCAGCTCCTCAGGTGGACTCCCACCGTGACTTCCTCAGGTGGGCAGACGATGGGAACTCCCTAGGTGGGCACACATTGGGACCAGCTCCTCAGGTGGGCAGACACTGGGACCTCCTCAGGTGGACTCCCACCGTGACTTCCTCAGGTGGGCAGACACTGGGAACTCTTCAGGTGGGCAGACACTGGGAACTCCTCAGGTGGGCAGACACTGGGACCAGCTCCTCAGCTGGGCAGACGTTGGGAACTCCTCAGGTGGGCAGACACTGGGACCTCCTCAGGTGGGCAGACACTGGGACCAGCTCCTCAGGTGGGCAGACACTGGGAACAGCTCCTCAGGTGGGCAGATACTGGGACCAGCTCCTCAGGTGGGCAGACACTGGGACCTCCTCAGATGGGCAGACGCTAGGACCTCCTCAGGTGGGAAGACACTGGGAATTCCTCAGGTGGGCAGACACTGGGACCTGCTCCTCAGGTGGGCGGACACTGGGAACTCCTCAGGTGGGCAGACACTGGGACCAGCTCCTCAGGTGGGCAGACACTGGGACCTCCTCAGGTGGGCAAACACTGGGACCTCCTCAGGTGGACTCCCACCGTGACTTCCTCAGGTGGGCAGACACCGGGAACTCCTCAGGTGGGCAGACACTGGGACCAGCTCCTCAGGTGGGCAGACACTGGGACCAGCTCCTCAGGTGGGCAGACACTGGGACCAGCTCCTCAGGTGGGCAGACACTGGGACCAGCTCCTCAGGTGGGCAGACACTGGGACCAGCTCCTCAGGTGGGCAGACACTGGGACCAGCTCCTCCGGTGGGCAGACACTGGGACCTTCTCAGGTGGGCAGATACTGGGACCTCCTCAGGTGGGCAGACACTGGGACCTCTTCAGGTGGGCAGACACTGGGACCTCCTCAGGTGGGCAGACACTGGGAACTCCTCAGGTGGGCAGACACTGGGACCTCCTCAGGTGGGCAGACACTGGGACCTCCTCAGGTGGGCAAACACTGGGACCAGCTCCTCAGGTGTGCATACACTGGGAACTCCTCAGGTGGGCAGACACTGGGACCTCCTCAGGTGGGCAGACGCTGGGACCAGCTCAGGTGGGCAGACACTGGGAACTCCTCAGGTGGGCAGACACTGGGACCTCCTCAGGTGGGCAGACACTGGGACCTCCTCAGGTGGGCAGACACTGGGACCAGCTCCTCAGGTGGGCAGACACTGGGAACTCCTCAGGTGGGCAGACACTGGGACCTCCTCAGGTAGGCAAACACTGGGACCTGCTCAGGTGGGCAGACGCTGGGACCTCCTCAGGTGGGCAGACACTGGGACCAGCTCCTCAGGTGGGCAGACACTGGGACCAGCTCCTCAGGTGGGCAGACACTGGAAACTCCTCAGGTGGGCAGACGCTGGGACCTCTTCAGGTGGGCAGACACTGGGACCAGCTCCTCAGGTGGGCAGACACTGGGACCAGTTCCTCAGGTGGGCAGACGCTGGGACCAGCTCCTCAGGTGGGCAGACACTGGGACCTCCTCAGGTTGGCAGACGCTGGGACCTCCTCAGGTGAGCAGACGCTGGGACCTCCTCAGGTGGGCAGACACTGGGACCAGCTCCTCAGGTGGGCAGACGCTGGGACCAGCTCCTCAGGTGGGCAGACGCTGGGACCAGCTCCTCAGGTGGGCAGACACTGGGACCAACTCCTCAGATGGGCAGACACTGGGACCTCCTCAGGTGGGCAGACACTGGGACCTCCTCAGGTGGGCAGACACTGGGACCTCCTCAGGTGGGCAGACACTGGGACCAGCTCCTCAGGTGGGCAGACACTGGGACCAGCTCCTCAGGTGGGCAGACACTGGGACCAGCTCCTCAGATGGGCAGACACTGGGACCAGCTCCTCAGGTGGGCAGACACTGGGACCAGCTCCTCAGGTGGGCAGATACTGGGACCAGCTCCTCAGGTGGGCAGACACTGGGACCTCCTCAGGTGGGCAGACACTGTTACCTCCTCAGGTGGGCAGACACTGGGACCAGCTCCTCAGGTGGACAGACACTGGGACCTCCTCAGGTGGGCAGACACTGGGAACTCCTCAGGTGGGCAGACACTGGGACCAGCTCCTCAGGTGGGCAGACACTGGGACCTCCTCAGGTGGGCAGACACTGGTAACTCCTCAGGTGGGCAGACACTGGGACCAGCTCCTCAGGTGGGCAGACACTGGGGCCTCCTCTGGTGGGCAGACGCTGGGACCTCCTCAGGTGGGCAGACGCTGGGACCTCCTCAGGTGGGCAGACACTGGGACCAGCTCCTCAGGTGGGCAGACACTGGGACCAGCTCCTCAGGTGGGCAGACACTGGGACCAGCTCCTCAGGTGGGCAGACACTGGGACCAGCTCCTCAGATGGGCAGACACTGGGACCTCCTCAGGTGGGCAGACACTGGGACCTCCTCAGGTGGGCAGACACTGGGACCTCCTCAGGTGGGCAGACACTGGGACCTCCTCAGGTGGGCAGACACTGGGAACTCCTCAGGTGGGCAGACACTGGGACCTCCTCAGGTGGGCAGGCACTGGGACCAGCTCCTCAGGTGGGCAGACACTGGGACCTCCTCAGGTGGGCAGACACTGGTACCTCCTCAGATGGGCAAACACTGGGACCAGCTCCTCAGGTGGGCAGACACTGGGACCTCCTCAGGTGGCAGACACTGGGACCAGCTCCTCAGGTGGGCAGACACTGGGACCTCCTCAGATGGGCAGACACTGGGACCTCCTCAGGTGGACAGACACTGGGACCTCCTCAGGTGGTCCACTGGGAACTCCTCAGGTGGGCAGACACTGGGACCAGCTCCTCAGGTGGGCAGACACTGGGACCTCCTCAGATGGGCAGACACTGGGAACTCCTCAGATGGGAAGACACTGGGAACTCCTCAAGTGGGCAGACACTGGGACCTCCTCAGGTGGGCAGACACTGGGACCAGCTCCTCAGGTGGGCAGATGCTGGGACCTCCTCAGGTGGGCAGACACTGGGACCAGCTCCTCAGGTGGGCAGACACTGGGACCTCCTCAGGTGGGAAGACACTGGGAACTCCTCAGGTGGGCAGACACTGGGACCTCCTCAGGTGGGCAAGCACTGGGAACTCCTCAGGTGGGCAGACACTGGGACCTCCTCAGGTGGGCAGACACTGGGACCTCCTCAGGTGGGCAGACACTGGTACCTCCTCAGATGGGCAAACACTGGGACCAGCTCCTCAGGTGGGCAGACACTGGGACCTCCTCAGGTGGCAGACACTGGGACCAGCTCCTCAGGTGGGCAGACACTGGGACCTCCTCAGATGGGCAGACACTGGGACCTCCTCAGGTGGACAGACACTGGGACCTCCTCAGGTGGGCAGACACTGGGAACTCCTCAGGTGGGCAGACACTGGGACCAGCTGCTCAGGTGGGCAGACACTGGGACCTCCTCAGATGGGCAGACACTGGGAACTCCTCAGATGGGAAGACACTGGGAACTCCTCAGGTGGGCAGACACTGGGACCTCCTCAGGTGGGCAGACACTGGGACCAGCTCCTCAGGTGGGCAGATGCTCGGACCTCCTCAGGTGGGCAGACACTGGGACCTCCTCCTCATGTGGGCAGACACTGGGACCTCCTCAGGTGGCAGACACTGGGACCAGCTCCTCAGGTGGGCAGACACTGGAACCTCCTCAGGTGGGCAGACACTGGGACCAGCTCAGGTGGGCAGACACTGGGACCTCCTCAGGTGGGCAGACACTGGGACCAGCTCCTCAGATGGGCAGACACTGGGACCAGCTCCTCAGGTGGGCAGACACTGGGACCAGCTCCTCAGGTGGACAGACACTGGGACCTCCTCAGGTGGGCAGACACTGGTACCTCCTCAGATGGGCAAACACTGGGACCAGCTCCTCAGGTGGGCAGACACTGGGACCTCCTCAGGTGGGCAGGCACTGGGACCAGCTCCTCAGGTGGGCAGACACTGGGACCTCCTCAGGTGGGCAGACACTGGTAACTCCTCAGGTGGGCAGACACTGGGACCAGCTCCTCAGGTGGGCAGACACTGGGACCTCCTCTGGTGGGCAGACGCTGGGACCTCCTCAGGTGGGCAGACGCTGGGACCTCCTCAGGTGGGCAGACACTGGGACCAGCTCCTCAGGTGGGCAGACACTGGGACCAGCTCCTCAGGTGGGCAGACACTGGGACCAGCTCCTCAGATGGGCAGACACTGGGACCTCCTCAGGTGGGCAGACACTGGGACCTCCTCAGGTGGGCAGACATTGGGACCTCCTCAGGTGGGCAGACACTGGGACCTCCTCAGGTGGGCAGACACTGGGAACTCCTCAGGTGGGCAGACACTGGGACCTCCTCAGGTGGGCAGACACTGGGACCTCCTCAGGTGGGCAAACACTGGGACCAGCTCCTCGGGTGAGCAGACACTGGGACCTCCTCAGGTGGGCAGACACTGGTACCTCCTCAGATGGGCAAACACTGGGACCAGCTCCTCGGGTGGGCAGACACTGGGACCTCCTCAGATGGCAGACACTGGGACCAGCTCCTCAGGTGGGCAGACACTGGGACCTCCTCAGATGGGCAGACACTGGGACCTCCTCAGGTGGACAGACACTGGGACCTCCTCAGGTGGGCAGACACTGGGAACTCCTCAGGTGGGCAGACACTGGGACCAGCTCCTCAGGTGGGCAGACACTGGGACCTCCTCAGATGGGCAGACACTGGGAACTCCTCAGATGGGAAGACACTGGGACCTCATCAGGTGGGCAGACACTGGGACCTCCTCAGGTGGGCAGACACTGGGACCTCCTCAGGTGGGCAGACACTGGGACCTCCTCAGGTGGGCAGACACTGGGAACTCCTCAGGTGGGCAGACACTGGGACCTCCTCAGGTGGGCAGACACTGGGACCTCCTCAGGTGGGCAGACACTGGGACCAGCTCCTCAGGTGGGCAGACACTGGGACCTCCTCAGATGGGCAGACACTGGGACCTCCTCAGGTGGACAGACACTGGGACCTCCTCAGGTGGGCAGACACTGGGAACTCCTCAGGTGGGCAGACACTGGGACCTCCTCAGATGGGCAGACACTGGGAACTCCTCAGATGGGAAGACACTGGGAACTCCTCAGGTGGGCAGACACTGGGACCTCCTCAGGTGGGCAGACACTGGGACCAGCTCCTCAGGTGGGCAGATGCTGGGACCTCCTCAGGTGGGCAGACACTGGGACCTCCTCATGTGGGCAGACACTGGGACCTCCTCAGGTGGCAGACACTGGGACCAGCTCCTCAGGTGGGCAGACACTGGAACCTCCTCAGGTGGGCAGACACTGGGACCTCCTCAGGTGGGCAGACACTGGGACCTCCTCAGGTGGGCAGACACTGGGACCAGCTCCTCAGGTGGGCAGACACTGGGACCAGCTCCTCAGGTGGGCAGACGCTGGGACCTCCTCAGGTGGGCAGACGCTGGGAACTCCTCAGGTGGGCAGACACTGGGACCTCCTCAGGTGGGCAGACACTGGGACCTCCTCAGGTGGGCAGACACTGGGACCTCCTCAGGTGGGCAGACACTGGGACCTCCTCAGGTGGGCAGACACTGGGACCTCCTCAGGTGGGCAGATACTGGGACCTCCTCAGGTGGGCAGACACTGGGACCAGCTCCTCAGGTGGGCAGACACTGGGACCAGCTCCTCAGGTGGGCAGACACTGGGACCAGCTCCTCAGGTGGGCAGACACTGGGACCAGCTCCTCAGGTGGGCAGACACTGGGACCTCCTCAGGTGGGCAGACACTGGGATCTCCTCAGGTGGGCAGACACTGGGACCAGCTCCTCAGGTGGGCAGACACTGGGACCAGCTCCTCAGGTGGGCAGACACTGGGACCAGCTCCTCAGGTGGGCAGACACTGGGACCAGCTCCTCAGGTGGGCAGACACTGGGACCAGCTCCTCAGGTGGGCAGACACTGGGACCAGCTCCTCAGGTGGGCAGACACTGGGACCAGCTCCTCAGGTGGGCAGACACTGGGACCAGCTCCTCAGGTGGGCAGACACTGGGACCAGCTCCTCAGGTGGGCAGACACTGGGACCAGCTCCTCAGGTGGGCAGACACTGGGACCAGCTCCTCAGATGGGCAGACACTGGGACCAGCTCCTCAGGTGGGCAGACACTGGGACCAGCTCCTCAGGTGGGCAGACACTGGGACCAGCTCCTCAGATGGGCAGACACTGGGACCTCCTCAGGTGGGCAGACACTGGGACCTCCTCAGGTGGGCAGACATTGGGACCTCCTCAGGTGGGCAGACACTGGGACCTCCTCAGGTGGGCAGACACTGGGAACTCCTCAGGTGGGCAGACACTGGGACCTCCTCAGGTGGGCAGACACTGGGACCTCCTCAGGTGGGCAAACACTGGGACCAGCTCCTCGGGTGAGCAGACACTGGGACCTCCTCAGGTGGGCAGACACTGGTACCTCCTCAGATGGGCAAACACTGGGACCAGCTCCTCGGGTGGGCAGACACTGGGACCTCCTCAGATGGCAGACACTGGGACCAGCTCCTCAGGTGGGCAGACACTGGGACCTCCTCAGATGGGCAGACACTGGGACCTCCTCAGGTGGACAGACACTGGGACCTCCTCAGGTGGGCAGACACTGGGAACTCCTCAGGTGGGCAGACACTGGGACCAGCTCCTCAGGTGGGCAGACACTGGGACCTCCTCAGATGGGCAGACACTGGGAACTCCTCAGATGGGAAGACACTGGGACCTCATCAGGTGGGCAGACACTGGGACCTCCTCAGGTGGGCAGACACTGGGACCTCCTCAGGTGGGCAGACACTGGGACCTCCTCAGGTGGGCAGACACTGGGAACTCCTCAGGTGGGCAGACACTGGGACCTCCTCAGGTGGGCAGACACTGGGACCTCCTCAGGTGGGCAGACACTGGGACCAGCTCCTCAGGTGGGCAGACACTGGGACCTCCTCAGATGGGCAGACACTGGGACCTCCTCAGGTGGACAGACACTGGGACCTCCTCAGGTGGGCAGACACTGGGAACTCCTCAGGTGGGCAGACACTGGGACCTCCTCAGATGGGCAGACACTGGGAACTCCTCAGATGGGAAGACACTGGGAACTCCTCAGGTGGGCAGACACTGGGACCTCCTCAGGTGGGCAGACACTGGGACCAGCTCCTCAGGTGGGCAGATGCTGGGACCTCCTCAGGTGGGCAGACACTGGGACCTCCTCATGTGGGCAGACACTGGGACCTCCTCAGGTGGCAGACACTGGGACCAGCTCCTCAGGTGGGCAGACACTGGAACCTCCTCAGGTGGGCAGACACTGGGACCTCCTCAGGTGGGCAGACACTGGGACCTCCTCAGGTGGGCAGACACTGGGACCAGCTCCTCAGGTGGGCAGACGCTGGGACCTCCTCAGGTGGGCAGACGCTGGGAACTCCTCAGGTGGGCAGACACTGGGACCTCCTCAGGTGGGCAGACACTGGGACCTCCTCAGGTGGGCAGACACTGGGACCTCCTCAGGTGGGCAGACACTGGGACCTCCTCAGGTGGGCAGACACTGGGACCTCCTCAGGTGGGCAGATACTGGGACCTCCTCAGGTGGGCAGACACTGGGACCAGCTCCTCAGGTGGGCAGACACTGGGACCAGCTCCTCAGGTGGGCAGACACTGGGACCAGCTCCTCAGGTGGGCAGACACTGGGACCAGCTCCTCAGGTGGGCAGACACTGGGACCTCCTCAGGTGGGCAGACACTGGGATCTCCTCAGGTGGGCAGACACTGGGACCAGCTCCTCAGGTGGGCAGACACTGGGACCAGCTCCTCAGGTGGGCAGACACTGGGACCAGCTCCTCAGGTGGGCAGACACTGGGACCAGCTCCTCAGATGGGCAGACACTGGGACCAGCTCCTCAGGTGGGCAGACACTGGGACCAGCTCCTCAGGTGGGCAGACACTGGGACCAGCTCCTCAGGTGGGCAGACACTGGGACCCGCTCCTCAGGTGGGCAGACACTGGGACCAGCTCCTCAGGTGGGCACACTGCACTTACGCTGGTGGGCAGACACATACTGATCTGTCCGATGACCGACTGATGACCGACTGACTGATGATGACCGACTGACTCGTCCGTCCGACTGACCAGAACTTCAGTCAGGGCACAGCACGATGTTATCCCGATCACTGTCCGCTGAACGTGTCGACAGAAATGTCCACAGGTGTGTCAGACTGTTGGATGTCCGACCCATTCCCCACCAATCCGCCTCCCTCCGCCGTGACCGTGCGGACGTGTACAGCTGGCCTCCCTCCGCCTTGACCGTGCGGACGTGTACAGCTGGCCTCCCTCCGCCGTGACCGTGCGGTGCACGTATCTGTCTCTGACGTGTATAGCTGGCCTCCTCGAGTCCATCATGGCCGCGAAATGACCAAGCAGTCATCGCACCCGGCTACAGCCAGACTTGCATTTGTGACTCATTTCTAGTTACCTACACCTCCAGAAAACAATGAATGATCTCGGCGTTCCACGCTGCCCCTGTCTCACCACCCCCACCCCGCTCCGTCTGTCTGGCAGCTCGGCGGAGAAGCCGCTGGAGCCGGCGGCGCCGCGGCCGGGGCGCAGGGTGGTGGCGGCGGCGGCGGCGGCGGCGGCGGCGGCGGCGACGGCGGCGCGACTCTGGGGAGCCGGAGGTAGTGGAGATCTCCTCAGAGGAGGCGGACCGGCTGCTGAACGGCATGCGCGGCCTGGTGAACGGCGTCGGCGGCCGCGAGGAGCGATCTGTGGAGAACTACAGCGAGGAGAGGGATGGCGTCAAGAAGTCACTGGAGAAGTCCAAGGAGACGCACATCTCGGCGTCCGAGGATGACCAGCGGAACCTCACCGCCCAGCGGGAGGAGGTGAGCTGGAGGTGTGGCACCCTCAGTAGCAGAGCCTTGCGGGGAGTTGTAGTTGTTAAGCTTATTTACTTCGTCTTATTGCAATTTAATCCCTGGGATATCTGCGAGACTTTGTCAAGCGTATTTGCTCGGTGTTGCTGAAACAAAGTATGTTTGGTGCCGGACTTTGTACGCGTTTCAGCAGTGCCGCCGTCACGAGCCCTCTGTGCTGGCCTGCTGGCGTTGGGTGCTGCTCTGACCTGGGTCCTGCCACACTTCCTCAGACGGAGCGGGTGCTGACCACCACCGAGTCCACCTCGGACGCTGTGACCACGCGCAGCAAGGAGGAGGTGAAGGTGGTGCGCACCACACGCATCACGGCCGGGACCAAGGTCACGGAGGTGCCGCCGACGGCCGCCGCCGCCGCCGCCGGCAAACACAACGGTAACGGAGGTGAGAGACGCACGCCCACGTCAGGCCCGGCCCGGGCACTCCGGCCGGCTGTCTGTCTGTCTGTCTGTCTGTGTCTGTCTGTCTGTCTGTCTGTCTGTCTGTGTCTGTCTGTCTGTCTGTCTGTCATGTTGCCTGGAGCTGTGTCCGTCTCGCAGTTGTGTGGTCCCGGCAATTCTGTATGCCTGGCAGTTCTTTGTTTGGCACAGTTCTCTGTCTTGTTGTTCTGTCGGCCCTGCAGTTTCCCTTGGTCCGTGTCGCCCTCGCCACGCTTCCCACCGCGGCTGGCGATGCTCGTGTGTAGCGAGACAGTGCCACGTCGCCGCCACTGCTGCCGCCTGGTGGCCGTATCTGTAAACTCCTCTGTCGTCTCCCCGACATTGGATTGTCATCACCTTCTGTGAGACGTCCTTTGTCCGTCCGTGCGCTGTCGTTAATCACCCGTCTGCCCCCCCCCCCCCCCCCCCCGTCTGACCCATCTGACCGTGTCTGACCCGTCTGACCGGTGTCTGCCCGGCCGGCCGGCCCACAGAGGGCGGCAGCAGGCGGCGCGTGCTGGCCACTGGACCATCCCAGACTCTGGCGCCCTCTGAGGTACAGCCGGGCGCCGCCGCCCGCCGGGACGCGCTCTGTCGGTGTGGGGACGCCCTCCTCCATCCTCCCTCCTCTCTTCATTCCCTCCTCCCTCCTCCCTCCCTCCTCCCTCCTCCCTCCTCCCTCCTCCCTCCTCCCTCCTCCCTCCCTCCTCCCTCCTCCCTCCTCCCTCCTCCCTCCTCCCTCCTCCCTCCTCCCTCCTCCCTCCTCCCTCCTCCCTCCTCCCTCCTCCCTCCCTCCTCCCTCCTCCCTCCTCCCTCCTCCCTCCTCCTCCTCCCTCCTCCCTCCTCCCTCCTCCCTCCTCCCTCCTCCCTCCTCCCTCCTCCTCCTCCCTCCTCCCTCCTCCCTCCTCTCTCCTCTCTCTCTCCTCTCTCCTCTCTCCTCTCTCCTCTCTCCTCCCTCCTCCCTCCTCCCTCCTCCCTCCTCCCTCCTCCCTCTTCCCTCCTCCCTCCTCCCTCCTCCCTCCTCCCTCCCTCCTCACTCCTCACTCCTCACTCCTCACTCCCTCCCCCTCTTTACATCACTCTTCCGCAGCTGCTGTGACAGGGCCTGTCGGGGCGGGTGGCGGGACTGCTTCTCTACCGCTGCTGCTGCTGCCGGCTACTGCTACTGTTAG